>APFE031206167.1:139542-178399 GCA_000404065.3 Pinus taeda
TTTAGTTAGGTTAATTTAAAAAAAAAATAAAAAAAAAATTAAGTTAAATCGCTGCCCCGCGGGTTGCGCCTGGGTGGCGTGCGGGTGGCGTGCGCTTCCGGGCAGGTTACGTGGCACCACCCCATGCCCGAAGCGCCTCCGGAATCGCGCTTCCGGGGCAACGCCTCCTCAAATGGCAGGAATCGCCTAAAAATGACGGAATCGCGCCACCTAATTTTTGGAAGCGCGCGTTCCCATCGATGTCGGGACGCTTCGCCTCGTTCGTCGCTTTCCGGGATTAGAATCCGGGGGGGGGGGGGCGATTCCTGCAACTATGAGC
The DNA here is from genome assembly GCA_000404065.3 of Pinus taeda. NCBI lineage: Eukaryota > Viridiplantae > Streptophyta > Pinopsida > Pinales > Pinaceae > Pinus > Pinus taeda. Next base: position 139,862 of record APFE031206167.1, read on the forward strand.
CAAACTTCTTTGCAATTGATTGTACAAGCCTTCACATCTTCTTCCTTCGCATTGCAACAAAATTCTTCTTTATGCTCTTCCATCTTTATCAGCATTAGTACTGTTAACCTAATCGATGTATAGCTGTTGGTACAATGATGTATCAACAATATCAGAATTCTTCAACTTCTTGCTAAAGGGGATTGCCATAGATATGTCATCTGTCCTTTTGATCACAAGCTTCTTTGCCAAACTTCAAGTAGTATTGTATCTATCCAAGATCTTACAACTCCCTTTTTTAGTTGAGTTAAGTGAACTTCCTCCCCTTTATTAAGTCTTGCTTTCATGCTGCCATCTAATTAACTCTAATGCATACTTCAAACTACTTTCTCGTTCTTCATTTACGTCTATTAAGATTTAGAAAAATCTTCGTGCGTTGCTACTTTCTTCCAATTTTTCCATATGCTAGTCAAGCTTAGATAGTTCTTGTTTTGACCCGCAAACTTTATTAGAAGCTTATGAAAGAACAAATATCATTAAGCAAAGTGCATAGACAAAATATCAACAGTGGTAATCAAAGAAAGGAGATGAAGAGTACTTATCTTTTTGAGGAAGATCAACTCCCTTTTAAACTTGGACCTTTTTCACCAACCTTGTACTCACATCAACATGATGTCATTTATGTTATCTTTAAGAGCTAGATCCTCTTCTTACAACATAAATGATTAGTTAGGGTTTTGTTCCTAGGGTTTTCTAATTCAAACCTTTGCTAGGGTTTACAAACACTAGATGCTTCAATATTTCAAGTCTTGAAGACCCGCCATTTGAGAATTGCAAATTCTACAAGAATACTAATGAGTTAGTTGCAAAACACTAGAGATGTTATTGACAAGCCATCTGTACATGAGATTTCATTCATAAAATCCTAGTCTTCATATGCAAGGAAAGAATCTGAATTCTAACATAACGATCTCTAATATATCTATACAAACTTCTTTATTATAAGTCACTATCTTTCAAAGGAGCATAAGATCGTTAGATTACTTTTCATGTTCATTTCTAAATATGATTTCACCATGAACTAGAAGACTTAGCATCATATGCAATATACTTGGCATAGGTCATTAGTTGCAAATGAATAAAAAATATACGTGTTGAAATGGGTAGCTTGGGAGGTATTCCACAAGCCCAAATCTAGGGTTTGTGAAAATTTTGGTCACAAAAGGACTTTGTGGGCAAAAGACCCAAGTGAAGGGGTTTTAGACCCAGATGGGGTTTAAAATTCTAAAAGGAAAATTAAAAAGAAAATTAAAATCCTAAGTCTAATTGGATAATTCCTCTAAGGTCTAGAGGGTTCCTAAGAAGGCTTAAAGAAGTCTATTTAAATGAGGCCTTAGGACAAGGCTAACTATTAATTTTAGGCAACAATGGTATGTTCTATGCTTTAGAGCAATTTTACTTCAATTTCTTTATTAGCCCAATATCAATATCCAGTATAGAAATCACATTAACATGATAGTAAAATGCAGATAGAACATAAACATAAACAATAGAAGACAAGCCAAGACAAGAGGACACAAGATGTGGCACTAGCCAAGGACAAACCCCAATGTGGGGAAACCCTTGATCAATTCTTCTTATATTCTTCAATAGTTCAACAAAGAGAGAGATAATACAATTTACAAATATGATAATTTATGACAGCAGCAAAAGAGCCCTGAAAGTCAATGCTGGTCAACAGGGCAGAATTCTTCCTCAATTCAGCTTGGTCAAACCCAGTCAACTTCGGCCTCCAAACAACAAGATTAACAACCCTCAAAATAGTCAAATTCAGCCCAGTCAAAGTCTGGTCAAACAACCCACCTGTGGTCAGCCCTAGCTGCAGTCAACGCTGATCAATAGTCAATGTTTAGCCTTGATGTTTGTGCCCAGAAATGCGGCCTGCCCAAACAGAGATAGCCCTCACAAAAATACAGTCAAAGGAGGTCAACGCATGCTAGTCAACACTTGGTCAAACTATCCAGAAATTCGGTCTCCTAAAATTTCATCTTCCTAAAATTTTGCTCTCTTGAAATTTCGGATGTGTGAAGAGAGAGAGGCCCATAAATCCGTACCCAATCAATGAGGAGAGAGAGAGAGAGAAGTGTGAAGATGAGTGTGTCCAAATGAGGCTAAGGCATCATGTATTTATAGCAAACATTGAGGATGAATAGGCGTGACTGTTGGGCTTCTGAGCCTACATAAGTTTGTTGGCCGACCTTGACAATTTGTCCATAATCAAAATAAATTCATAACTTCATTTGTAGATGTCGGAATCGGATGATCTTTAGATCAATCCTACACCTCTCGGAGAGAGGAATTTAAGAAAAATAACAGTTGTCATAAATAAGATGACCCATGTGGAGTTTTTCCCTAGTTGCTTTTAACACTCCCTTTCAACTAGGGATAACTCCATTTGCTAATCCATCTGCCAATCTGTACTATCTCTGCCATCAATGCATTGCTCTACACTTCTTTGCTAAACTATGAAGAAGAAGAAGTGATCGAGAATGTAACATACCATTCTCTACTGACTCGAAGTCAGTCCCAAATAAAAGAGAGTGTCTCATACCACTCTTACTGACCCGAAGTCAGTTCCAATCAAAAGAGAGTGTCTCATACCACTCTTACTGACTCGAAGTTAGTTCCAATTGATCCCAGATCAATATCGGTCATCTTAGCATAGGGAGTACGCTAGTACATGATGCGTCCATCAGTAGTAATATGGTCCCTATCCTCATTTCCCTACTCATTAGCCAGATGTGAGGTACTTCCCATGAGTCCCAGACTGCATCGATAGGATGTCTCAACAGGAGAAGGATGAACCACTCATCATACCTACATGTTGCCACGGGGTATCACAGGGGAAGGCTGAACCACTCACTCTGTATACAGCAAACCATTAGGGGAAGGCTGAACCACTCACCCTGTGGTTTCTCATCGCTCCAAGAAGTACCCCAAGCCCCCCGAAGCTCCTAGAGCTCAATGTCCATATCATACAGGACCTCATAAGAGGGTCTCTCCATGATTTCAAGTGGTTCTTAGAAGGCCAAGAACTTGACCTTCCCCAGGGGCTTTATCAGAATATCGACGACCTACTCATCAGTCCCAATGTGATGGAGCCTTATTGCTCCTCGTTGTACCATATCCCAGATAAAGTGGTACCTGATATCTATATGCTTGGAGCGATCATGAAACACGAGATTCTCTGATAATTGGATCCCACTCTGGTTGTCACAAAGGATCACGGTGGTATCCATCACATGTCCAAACAACTCATTGAAAATCTTCCTCAACCAGACAGCTTCACAAGAGGCCATACTAGTAGCTATGTATTCGGCCTCAGTAGTGCTCAAGGCAATCGATTTCTGCTTCTTGCTCATCCAAAGAAAAACAACATCTAGAAGTACTCTTGCGATCCACCACACTGCTAGCCCAATCAACATCAGAATAACCGTGCCCTCACATCTCCGACGATATATCTCAGTCCATGAGTGATTGTGCCCCGAAGATATCTCAAAAGATTCTTGGCACCAATCCAATGTATATGATGAATCTCAACCATATATTGGCTCAATGTGTTAACTACAAAACATATGTTCGGACAAGAATTCACCAAGAACATCAATGCTCTTATGAGTTGATGGTACTAAGAAGCATTTCCCAATTCAGGTCCGACAACACTACCACATAACTTCTTAAAGTTAAGTTCTATCAGGGTAGTCACAGGCTTGTAGTCTACGATCCCAAATCTTTCCAATATCTTCATAACATATTTTCCTTGAGATAGGAAAATTTCCCCTGGCTTTTGCCAAACCTCCAATCCTAGGAAGTAGTGCATCAGTCCTATTTCCTTCATCTCAAATTTAGAAGCCAACTCCCTCTTACATTTGTGAATGAGAGGGTCTGCACCTGTTAGAAAGAGGTCATCCACATAAAGTACCAGAATGAGAGGTTTATCATTTTCAACCTTAAAGTAAAGGTTCGGATTGGCTTCAATTCTAGTGAATCTCAGCTTCATCAGATAACTATCAACCCTCTCATACCAAGCCTGGGGTGCTTGCTTCAAGCCATAGAGAGCTTTCTTCAACCTGCATACATGAGATTCCCAGTCATGAACCTCAAATCCCTCAGGTTGTTCCACATAGACTTCCTCTTTGATTGAACCATGCAAGAAAGTGGTCTTGACAACCATCTGATGTAGGTTCCATCCTTGCGAGGCAGCAAGGGCTATGATTGAGAAGATGGTGGTGTATCAGGAAACAAGTGCAAATATCTCATCATAATCTACTCCTTCCTTTGGAGAGAAGCCTCGAGCAACAAAGCGAGCCTTGAACTTTTTGCACTTCCATCAGCTCCATGCTTGATTTTGAAGAGCCACTTAGAGGTGACAACCGATTTGTCTTGGGGTCTAGGGACCACATCCCAGACATCATTCTTCATAATTGACTCGTATTCTTCATTCATAGCATCCTTCCATACTTGTTTGCTTCACGACTTCTTTAAATGATGAGGGCTCATTTTGAATGGTAGTGCTCATGACGATCAAGTATCCTTGATACCTGTTCGGCTTCTTGCTTTCACGGAAAGTCCCCCTTGGTACAATATGTCTCTCGGCATCTTCGAGAGTCTCCCTAAGCCATGAGGGTCTCCTCTTGGAGGAGGAGGTCTCTTGAGGAGGAGGATCAATAGGATCCATAGGTTTATTAATATCCGACATTGTTTCATCTTCTTTTGCACCCAGTTTTCCGGTGTTAGCGTCTTTGTCCTTCCTTGGGATAGGAAGGTTGTTGATCTTACTGAGGGCTATATCTTTCTCGAAAGTGACATCATGACTTATCTCAACTTCCTTTGACCAGCCACATAAATTCTATATCCCTTAGAATTTTTACTATAGCCCACGAAGACTCCTTTCTTCCCAGATGCACCCAATTTGCTTCTTTTCTCTTTTGGTACGTGAAAATATACGGGGCTTCCGAAAATTCTAGAATGAGAGACATCAGGTTTCCTACCAGTGAACATTTCTTTAGGAGTCTTGGAGTCCAATGCTTGATGAGGGCATCAGTTTTGAACATGCATGACGATATTTGCAACTTCAGCCCATAGGAACTTCGGAAGCCCTTGATCATGAAGTGTTGTAGCGTTTTCTTCTCAATGATGTACAAAAAGAGCCCACTTAAGATTGTGGATGACAAACAATCTCAACAATATAAATGACTGCTAAACATTGTAAATCTGTAGCTATAGATAGAAACAAAATCTGCCAAAATTCTGATCTATGTTACGTTCATAGTTAAACAGTGAAAGAAAGAGTAACAACTCCAACCATCCAATGGAAACCAGATATGTAAAGAATAATTTAATAATAACACATGTGAAGAGAACATATAAATGCTACCAATCCCCCTCTATGGGATGGGTTCTTGGCTATCCTCAAACGTCTTCAGCTTCTGTAGAGTCTCTCTCTATAATGCATAAAACCAGCAAAAATATGGTGTGTGACAATGAAAACACGCCGATATTTGCTGATATTTTGCTGATATTTTCACCGATATTGCCGATAAGATATTTTCTGGACCCTCGTCGATATTTTCCCAATACCGATATTTTCAACACTGATAAAAATAATCAAAAGTGAATAATAAATGGAAAACCCTTCTATTTATAACAAAATATTGAGTTATCCTCGAATAATGAGAAATAATATAATATTATTGATCCTATTCTTGGAATAACCACTTGGAATATTTTATTATATTTGTTTAGGAGGGAAAAATTATTTAAACTTTTATTTATAATAATAAAATAAATAAGTGATTTTATTTATCATCTCAAGGAATTAGTTAAGGAATAATAAACAAAATAATGATTTATTTAATTATTCCTAACGGATTTAGTCAAATTTGACAAAGAATAATAATTAATTAGCGATTAATTAATTATTTTTAGAGAAAAATAAGATAAATAATGGTTTATCTGTTTATTTTTCATGATTGGGTCAAATTTAACAAGGAATAATAATCAAGCAATGGTTTATTTAATTATTCCCAGAAGAAAATCAAATAAATAGTGATTTATTTAATTATTCTTCATGGGTTTGACTATAAATTACTTAAAAAATGTGGTTTATTAAGTAATTTCTCACAGTGAAAGCAATTTTACTATGTTAAAATTGGCTTTACATGGTGTACTTCGATCCATCTCGTAAATTAGGCTAGATGATCAATTTTTTGGTGATAACAGATTGCCCCCCAACGTATGAGTGGTAGGAGCAAAACGTATGACCGAAGTACGTTGTAAAGACACAATCACTAGACAACACAGGGGAGTCAGAGAGAGAGAGAGAGAGAGAGAGAGAGAGACCAATGAAGCTAAATTGAAAGAGGATAGGGACAGAGGGGGCGAGACTAATGCAAGTCTCCTTTTATGTTGTGGTACCAGACCTCAATGAGGCAGGGGAGGCATACCCATACCTGTCGAGATAATTTAGTATAAAAATAATGGTTCGCCCATACATATAAAATTGAGCAATGAAGTACATGCTGAATGGTACATGACATGTTGGCATAATAGAGCCATAAAATAATACAATGTGTCCCATATACATAATGCACCTGGAAAAAACATGAGCCATGACTGAATACAATAATATCTGAGTACATGAGATACAAAGCCCCTTCGCTAAAAAAATGGGTGGGAGGGAGGGTAGAACAACTGGAGAAGCCCTGCTGAACAAGGAAGGGATTTGCAAAACTGAATGGATCATTTGGAGGAGACGTGCATGCTATGAACACTGCGATCGGTAGGAACCGAACCCATCGACTTTGCGGAATTGCATCTGAGGCTGTAGCATAGTAGTAGGTATGCATCTGAGCATGTGGGGGGCTACTTGAAGGGCCACCCCCTCATGAGGTTCGAAACATCTCACACACACCTGAGAATCATTGGTACAATCTACTGCATCAGTGGACCATCAAGTGTATGGATCACGAACATGAAACAACCAAGTCAAAGGGCAATAATGAGACCCTCTGCTCTAACCAAGGCGCTAAAGAAGAATGGAAGCTGGAACCGTGATACACTGCCCTCTAGGCCGTTCTTCTGGAATAAATGAGTTGATGTCGACAGAATAGGGTCTGCGATAGATGAGCCAATGAGGATCCTCAACTAAAGCGCAAGGGAAAATAGTAATGTGACTGATGGACTGACACTAGGGATAATGGGTAAAAAGTGGGACTGAGGGACAAACAAATGACTACCCTTGTCAAAGCATATAGTGCATGGTTGACTTGGCAGCAATTGATTCAACTCCGGAGGGGATGGGGACAGTATGACTAGACGCCAAAATGGGCAACACAAGATGAACGATATGCAGATATGGATGGAATACTGTGACATGATATGATGGGACATGAAATAGACTCCAAGAATGCAAGGGTGACTCATCGTGGATCCTCTGAACAAGGGTGACTCAATGATGTTGCCACACAGACTAGGCCTGTTGGGGACCATGAAAACATGAGTGGATGATGGTTACTCATGACGAAGGTCGATGTATGGTACAACAAGTATTAAGAGGAGGTGGACCTCAAAGTACAAGTGTCTCTTTATGACGAATTCGATTTTGATCAGCGACGAAGTGACCTTTCATGAAAAAATGGTTTCCTGGTGAAGTGTCAAATCATCAAAAACTGAGGGAGACCCATTATAGAGCTTGGTGAGAGCTTTCCAATGGTATTGATGGTTCGTCAAACTGATCTGCAGTCTAGTCGCAATGGGCGATAGAAAAATTGGGGATTTTTCAATGAAAGGACACTTTCCCTCCAATCTGTATTCATTTGCTAAGTGAGCTATGGTGAATTTGGAGAGGAGGAAAAGGCCCTAAATCTTGTGGAAATCGTAGCAGACAAACCGACCATCAGAATTAGGATCTACAACTTTCAGGCAAGTGGCCTTACTTGTCTAAAGATGTTCTTAATGCTTCTTGGAATGATGGTTCCTGGTGAAGAGTTAAGGGGACAAGAGAACGAGAATGAACTACTAGAGGAGGTCTAGAATCATCCTCACCCACTAATTCAAACATGGGTACTAGGTGGTATAGAGTAGAATATTTGAAGATATGGTGTCAAATGTCTACGACATGCAATGTGCATATGGCTCGCCGGAGAGGTCGATAGGACAAACTATCCAAGGAATGGGAGGATAATTGGCCATGCCTAGATCTAGTGGGATTTAGGCCAAGAATTATGTGAGAGCATCGCGAGGGGAAAAAACATCGTGCCTCCAAGCATGGGATACTGATCTAGTATGCAAAGCTGGGAATGATGCTCCCTAGCAGGAGGAGTTTTTGGAGTGCCATTGTGTTCCGAGTGCTTGAAAAAGGGATTCAAGCATCTCGGCCCAACTTGGCACGAGATCCTCCAAAGGAGATGTAGGGGCCTATGTGCCCCCCAGTATGATATGGGTATACCGAATGTATTTAGAGCTATGGGTTCCAAACACCTATATGATACATAATATGATTATGTATTTTATATGATGATGATGGTTCGCCATTTGTTTTGTTTATAGTTGTCTTCTATGGTATATATGTGATAAATGCCAATCGAGATTGTTGTTTGCAATGGTATCTACATAGTGATTTTGGGCTCTAAGAACATGACTGAAAGTAATGATTTCAAATTCACGTGCCAATAGCTTCACTTGTAGATATTTTCTAAAAAGGACTTGGTTATGCACATGATACACACCATTCAATTGCCTGACAAGTATCAAGGAATCTAAACGAACATGAAGATGAAGGATGTGATGAGCAAGGTCATCGACTAACAAACCTATCACTGCATCATATTCGACCTGATTATTGGTGGCAGATCCAATGTACATGCCGTTCGAAGGGACTAATGTATGCAAGGGAGTAAAAATGGCCCAGGCTACCGAGGCTAGATTTCGAGAGAAGCGACTTGCAGCGTCGGCATGACCGATATACGGTGTGGATGATGGATCCGTTTGAAAGGTGCAAAAGACAACTGATAAGATGATGCAATATACCTAACTTCATGGCAGAAATAAAGACACGCAAATCAAAGGGATGTGCTATGAGAGAAATTATTGGAGGTAGAGCGCATGGGGAGAATTAGGAAGGGAATGACCTTAATAATCCTCTAAAGAAATGCCCCTTACTTAAGTGTAGGGTAATCAGGGGTAGACTCAGCTTCCATGGTGTCCTCTTCAGGGGGATGGGAGGAAGACTGACTATATGATGCAGTGGGATTACTTGGTGCATCTACCTAAGAAATAAGGTTCAACTTCAACCGAGGACTATCCCCAAATGCTCAATTAAAATTTGACTGATTTTCTGCAAACACTAGATCCAACTATCAGATCAAGTAGAGAAATAAAATAACTATAATTTTCAAGAACTAGAGATACCTGCTAATTCAATCAAATTAAAATTGTTACCCTAAATCCAAAAAACTGAACAAGATACATGTGCATAGATTATTCCACAAGAGATATTGATTGACAATTTTCAGATAATATTTAGCAGAAAAATTTAAAACAATATTATCATAAATTCGAGAAGAGGAACACCACCATCAATAGAAACCTCGAAGACTTTTGCATTATATTCCAAAAATATTACAAGAGAGCTTCGAGAAGTTAGTACATGATTCAAAGATTGGTTAAAATACACTTACAACGACCTCTAATTTATAGACAAATTCTCCAACGGCTAGTTCGCTTGATCCCGATCAAAGTAATCTCGACCATTGAAAAAGATTTAATTATCTTTTAATCTCTTCTGTTGAAATTATTTTATTTTTTGAGGAATTTCGAATTTTTCATTTAATTCCCTTTTAATTAACTAAAAAATAATTATTTTGAGTTAATTTTCCAAAAAAAATTGACCTTGACTTAACTACCAAGGGCCAAGGGTCCAAAATCTCTTGAAATTTTCAATATTCCCTTGGCTGGGGACCTCCAAAAATTAATATCTTTAAAACCCACGAATTTTACCTTCGGAGAATTTAATTTTACCCAGGACACAAAATTAATTAAATTTATAACTTAGGATTTTAATTTAATTTTGCCAGAAAAATTAATTAATTGACTTATGAGGGGATTAATAATTTTTCCAACTCTCTAATATTTAGCCATGGTGTCTAATTATCAGGGACCATACACCAAATATTTGTTACATGAAGACTTTACGTTTTAATACATGAAAGGGGAAAACCTGTTCATTATAGACCCTCAACATTTACCCATTTCTGTGACATAAAAAATATAATCTAGTAGACTAAGTGACTTGTAATAAAATAATTTAGCCAATTAGCTAAAATTATTCCCGAGTCACTTTTACAAAGACTCGATCTAAAACACTAAGAGTCACCTAAGATCTTGACGACAAAATCCACCCTAGCTTTGGGGTGAGGTGGAGGGAAAAACATTGTCAATTATGTGTGTCTAGAGACAGATGAATCAGTGAGACAAAAAACCTCCTAGAATGGAAATCATCACCAAAACAATAGGTTTACCTAGGTTGTTACATACATACGTGGTCATACTAGGATTATTTACATTATAAATTTATACATACACAAAATGGGTTGACATCTTTACAAAACTGCCGACTAATGATGAAATCTGAAAGGTGCGAACATTTGAACACGATAGATCCCTTTTGCGAGAAAAGGGGTGTACTGCTATGGGGTCATTGACACAGAGTGGTCAACAAGCCTCACCACATATCATCTCATACACAATACTTGTGCATGCACTAACTTCCCTAATCTCAGAGATATACCAACAAACTTGCTTCTCCTCTAAGGTCTTGGCCCTACCTTCCAAATCTAAGCCAAGGCTTCACAACTCGGACTACTGACAAGGATTTTAATTTTGTTGCGGCATCACTGGAGTAACCCTAATCTAGGGTATACAACTTCTAGTGTCCATATATTGAACAACTTCTCCACCATTCTTGAATCTACCCTCATCTAGGGCTTATTAAATTTTATCCTAAATACTTTAGGATCATATCTACCCTAAACTAGGGCTTGTAAACCTCTATCCAGAATACTTCAAAACAGACCTAACTTAGTGACCCAATTCTAGGCTCTAGCCCTCTTCTTAGCAACTTTTCTACAGTCACAACTTCAATAGCCATCCTACCAGCAACCCTGGTCTTTTGCGACATCCCTTCTTTAGACTATTTCTTGCCAAACTAGCCCTTAGAGGCCTCTTTATCAGTCACTCTAAGATTTGAAGGCTTTTATACTCCTAGCCACTTGCATCACAAGCCTTTTAGGCCTTCTTTTATGCCCATTAGGTCTGCGGATCTTCCTTATGCAAATTATCCTAGGTGTTAGGCCACTCAGCCCTTCCTCCTTTGATCAACATGTGATCTATGTTGCATCCTCTTACTAGTATTATAAACTGGCCCTTGAAACCCTGTGGCCTACCTTCTTTTTCTCAACGAAACCCTCCAACAAACTTAGCTACTTTAGGACTGAAGGACATCTTCTAAGAGCTGAGAAAACCCTCCTCATTTGTTGCTTCTTCATGGATCTCCCTTGCTTGCCTTAGATCTACTCTCAACCTGTCTTGTAGCCCTCTCGGCCCTCAAAATAAGGCCCTCTAATACCACATCTTCGACCTACTTCAATGATCAAGCGAGCTCCTCTTCACTTGATGTGTTAGTGTTAAAATTGGCAACTAGGGCCAAACTCCACATGGTCATCTTATTTATGGTAGCTAATATTTTTCTTGGATTCCTCTCTCCAAAAGGTGTGGGATTGATCTAAAGATCATCTGATTCCGACATGTACAAATGAAGTTATGAATTTAGTTTGATTATGGACAAATTGTCAAGGTCGGCCAACAAACTTATGTAGGCTCAAAAGCCCAATAGGCACGTCGATTCATCCTCAACGTTTGCTATAAATACATGATGCCTTAGCCTCATTTGGACACATTCATATTCACACTTCTCTCTCTCTCTCTCCTCATTGATTGGGTACGAATTTTTGGGCCTCTCTCTCTCCACACGTCCAAAATTTCAGGAGACCGAATTTCTAGACAGTTTGACCAAGCATTGACCAACATGCACTGACCTCCCTTCACTGTGTGTTTGTGAGGGCTATGTCTGTTTGGGCAGGCCACATTTTTGGGCACAAAAATCAAGGCTAAACGTAGACTGTAGCTAGGACTGACTGCAGGTGGGCTGTTTGACCAGACTTTGACTGCGCTGAATTTGACTGTTTTGAGGGTTGTTTTATCTTGTTGTTTGTAGGCCGACGTTGACCGGGTTTGACCAAACTGAATTGAGGAAGAATTCTGCCCTATCGACCAGTGTTGACTTTCAAGGCTCTTTTGCTATTGTCATAAATTATCAGATTTGTAAATTGTAATATCTCTCTCTCTATTGAACTATTGAAGAATATAAGAAGAATTGATCAAGGGTTTCCCCATATTGGGTTTTGTCCCTGGCTGGTGCCACATCTTGTGTCCTCTTGTCTTGGCTTGTCTTCTACTGTTTATGTTTATGTTCTATCTACATTTTACTATCATGTTAATGTGATTATTAAACTAGATATTGATATTGGGCTAATAAAGAAATTGATGTAAAATTTCTCTAAAGCATAGAACATACCATTGTTGCCTAAAATAACATGGTATCAGAGCTGAGGTGAAGACAAAGCCCAAGCAAGAGTGAAAGAAAAATCACCAAAGATTGTTGGACAAGGACAAAAGGCTCAATGGGTTCCTCATCCCACTTCCCGGCTGAAGACAAGCTTCGCGATAAATCTGACTATCATGGATGGAAGATGTCTCTTGATTTGACCTTGGAAGAACAAGAAGTGTTGGATTATGTGAAGGGTAAAATCTTTGAGCCTCCTTAAAATGGACCAGCTGTTGCGAAGACCAAGTACAATAGGGTTGAAGTCAAAGCAAAGAAGATTATCAGAGATTCCATTGACAAGCGTCTGGTGGCCTACATCTCCAAATTGAAGACCTCCAAGGAGATTTACGATAGGCTGATCAATATGTTCAAGATTAGCAATGCTAATCAAATTTTATTTCTCAAAAATAAGTTGAAGGATATTAAGAAGGGCAAGGACTAGGATAATCAATCCTACTTTTTAAGTATCACTGAGATCAAGAATGATCTACTTTCGATTGGAGAGGTCATTCCTGACAGGGAACTTACACTCACCACCCTAGAGGATTCCCACCTAAGTGGTATGTATTTAGAACCACTATACTCAACAATGATTGAATTCCAGGATTTGAAGAATTGATGTCGAGATGCATTCAAGAAGAAACAAGAATGGTGGAGCAAGAAATGCCTTATAATAGAAGCAACCTCATTGCATTCTCCGCTCATGCCAAAAGGAGAAATAGTGCAGGGCCTAAAGGTCATTTCCATGGAAAGCCTGGATCTAAGGGAGGAAGGAAGGGTAGGTGCTTTGTTTGCAATAAGTTTGGCCACTATGCAAGGGAGTTTCCAAATAGAAGGGACACATCACATGATGATGATCACAATCATTCCAAGGGCAACTTCAACAACAATGATCAAAGGAATGGCAGGTCCAATGGCAAGGGAAAAAGGAATGCGGGACATCAAGCAAATGGTCGACCCTTCAAGAAAGCAAGGAACTCCAAGTATGAAGAATTAAATGTTGCTAACAATAAGCAAAAGGAGTAGCATCTTATATCAGCCCTCTCCACTACCTCTCCACCGGACACTTTGGGGAATTGGCTAATTGATAGTGGTGCCTCAAGGCACTTCACCAGATACAAGGAAGCTCTCTCTAATCTGATAGAGAAGGAGACAAACTTGGAGATCATCCTTGGAGACGATGCCACCTATCCCATGAAAGGAGTAGGGAATGTTACCCTTCAATTGAATCAAGGTAACACTATTCATTTACAAGAAGTACTATATGCACTTGATCTCAAGAAGAACTTGGTGTCCATTTCGGCAATGGAAGACAAAGGATTCAAGGTGAAATTCATCGATGGAAAGGTACGTGTTTGGAAAAAAAAATTAAATATGTTTTTACTCTGGAGTTCAGGGTTGACACTTTGTATCAAGTTGCAGGAAGTCCATTGGGAGCCATGTCTTGCAACACATCTCTACAATCTGAACTATGGCACCGGAGGTTTTCCCATCTTCGTTATAAGGCCCTACCCGATGTGAGACAGATGGTGACAGGTATGCTCGAGTTCAAATTAGAGAATGAAGGTGTATGTCCGGGATGCACCAAAGGAAAACTTACAAGGGAACCATTACCCTCAAGTAATAGCAAGACCACAGATATATTGCAATTGATCCACTCCGACATATCTGGTATGATGCCCATAAACTCTTTGGGAGGATACTTATATTATCTTACCTTTACAGATGATTATTCTCGCAAGACCTGGATCTACTTCTTGAAAAAGAAGGATGAAGTGTTCACCTGGTTCCAACACTTCAAAGCCTTGATCGAAAACCAATCCGAGAAGAAAATCAAGATATTGAGGATTGATAATGGGACCGAGTACCATTCTAATGAATTCCAAGATTATTACAGAGAAGCTAGCATTAAGAGGGAGACTACAATTCCATACACTTTCGAGAAAAATGGTGTGGCTAAAAGGAAGAATCACACTATTTTAGAAGCTGTTCGTGCCATGCTTCATGTTATCACCAAAAAATTGATCATCTAGCCTAATTTACTAGATGGATCGAAGTACACCATGTAAAGCCAATTTTACCATAGTAAAATTGCTTTCACCGTGAGAAATTACTTAATAAACCACCTTTTTTAAGTAATTTATAGTCAAACCCATAAAGAATAATTAAATAAATCACTATTTATTTGATTTTCCTATAGGAATAATTAATTAAACCATTGTTTTATTATTATTCCTTGTTAAATTTTATCCAATCATGAAAAATAAACAGATAAACCATTATTTATCTTATTTTTCTCTAAGAATAATTAATTAATCACTAACTAATTATTATTCTTTGTCAAACTTGACTAAATCCCTTAGGAATAATCAAATAAATCATTATTTGTTTGTTATTCCTTAACTAATTCCTTGAAATGATAAATAAATAATTTATTTATTTATTATTTCTAAATAAAGGTTTAAATACTTTTTCCCTCCTAAACAAATATAATAAAATATTCCAAGTGGTTATTCCAAGAATGAGATCAATAATATTTTATTATTGCTCATTATTCGAGAATAACTCAATATTTTGTAATAAATGAAGGGTTTTCCATTAATTATTCACTTTTGATTATTTTCATTGTCGCACTCACTGTTGTAACTCTGATTATTTTCATTGTCGCACACCATATTTTTGTTGGATTTATGCATTATAGAGGAGAGAGACTCTACATAAGCTGAAGACGTTTGAGGATAGCCAAGAACCCATCCAATAGAGGGGGACTGGTAACATTTATTTGTTTTCTTCACAGGTGTTATTATTAAATTATTCTTTACATATCTGGTTTCCATTGGATGTTTGGGGTTATTACTCTTTCTTTCACTATTTAACAATGATCATAGCATAGATCAGAATTTTGTCAGGTTTTGTTTCTATCAATAGTTACAGATCTATAATGTTTGGCAGTCATTTCTATTGTTGAGATTGTTTGTCATCCACAATCTTAAGTGGGTTTTTTTCGTACATCATTGAGAAGAAAACACTACAACAAATTGATGACTCCCCTAGGTTTTATACTTTAGATCCAGAAACCTGGGTGACCTTTGGTTTTCAGCTTAGGGTTTCTCCTTTTATTCAATTCTATTAATGTTTCCTAATGTTTTAACTGTAAATCTGATAAATTTCTGACTTCCATAAGCTTTCTAGTCGTTTATGCAGGTCACAGGAACCAACTGCAGCAAAGGCGACACTTTTTTCCGAAATTTGCAGACCGGGAGTCTCGGAATAGAAATCGCAGTTTTCAGCCCAAAAGGTGTGATCTAGGCTTCAAAACGCATCTTTCAGCCCAAAAAGTGTGATTTCATCAAAAAACAAGTCAGAACCTGCGATTTCTGGGTTTTAGGGTTTTTCTCAGATCTATTTCTAGGTTTTACTGAGAGTTGTCTGCTGGGTGTCTCACCTCTGTCCCATCCCACTTAGGCCTTGATCCATTCTATTTTACTTGTCAAAGTCGAATTTAGCCTCCCCTAGGGCTTCTAGTACACTTCCACCTTTCTAAGAGGAGTTTAGCTGAGTGAGAAGTCTGTGTTTCTGCGGCGCCTTCAGCCACATTTTCCAGATCTGTAACCTTTTGTTTCAGATCTGATAAGATAGGTTGCTACCATCCATAGTTTCACATTTAAACTTGTTTGGTCATTCCCTTAAAGTCCCATCGGTTGCCCTAGGTGTTTCACCCATCTCCCTATCTTTTTGCAGCGATCTTCCCCTTTGGTTTTTTGTTGTTGCTACACCACTTTCCAGCAGCTTAGAGTCACTTGATCCCAGTTGCATCGACATTCAGATCTCTTGACTGTTCAAGTGTATTTTCCATCGATTTAGCCACCAAGCAGTACAATGTTTGCAAACCCAGTTTGGGTGGGGTTTAGTTAATTGTTTTGTTGTTTATTTTCTGTTTTTTGTTTCAGAGTATTTGCAGCAAGTTTTTTTCTTTTTTTACAAACATGATTTCGGCTTAATCAATTAATACACTTGCACACACAAGCACACCTTAAGCGAAGGGCGCTTGGTTTACACCGCCAAGCCAAGACTTAACATAATAAATTTATCTCACCGCATCAGAGACAGAAGATATATTGTTGATCTCCCTTTACCATTTCCGTGTTCCATGTGTCCTTCCATCATTGCGCCACCAAGGCGTGAGTCGCGGAGACTATTAGGCCTTCACCCCCAGTTTCCGCTTGGGCGTATTACTCCTCCCCGTCGGGTTCGAGTTCATAGCCCTCCAAGTCCCCATCCTAACTTTTCTCCTGGTTCTTCTGATTCCTCATCTGATTTCGAGTCTCCTTCACTGCATATCGTCACCATGTCTGGACCCACAGCTGGTGCAGGGACCCAACCTAGTGTTGGCTTCAGTTTTATACCAGTGGTCACATCAAGCGGAACAGTCTCAGGAACCGTTCCGGCAGCCCCCATGCTCCCCTTTATGGTTGGGTTAAGTCTACCAGATCTTAACCAATTGATAAACGACCCCATACACCATGATGTTGGTTGGCACTCTATGCCGACTAAGCTTCCCTCAAACATCCCAAAGTTTGAGGGTATTGCAGGAGAGGATCCTACCAAACATGTTCGATCCTTCCACATGTGGTGTTCGTCCAACTCCATAACTGATGACTCCATTCGTCTTCGGCTCTTCCAACGCACGCTCACTAGAGACGTTGCAAAATGGTATGTAGACTGGCCCTCCGCCTCTCATTCTGTTTTCGCAACTCTTGCTAAAGTGTTCTTATCATATTTCCAGTTACCTCTCTAGTACGACACTGGTACAGAGTTATTGACCACATTCCGTCTGTCCTCCGCCACTCGCCTTTCTGACCATTTCAAGAGTGGCATCTAAGGAGGAGCACATGTCGTGCCCCACCTTTCAAAGAGCTTGTTTATCTAAATTGGTTTCTCAAGAGCCTTTTATCCCCCATTGGGAAAGATGTCACGTCCCATTTTCCTCAGACCGAGGAAGAAGCTCTCCAGACTGCTTTGAGATATGATCTGATTTATGCTCAATCCGGTTATGTCTATACCGTTATTCTAGACCTCCCTCATCCTAGAAGTGTAACAATGCACCGAGAGCATCTCACCCCGCTGACGGTATCGTTGAATCCCTTTCACACTCTTCGCCATATACTCAATAGAGTTATGGCTACCTGTAGGGGGGCACCAGTTCCTCCAACATTTATGCCCCTCCTGCTAGCAACATGTTTTTAGGGCCCCAACCCTTCTACCAAACTGTTGCTCCTTCTTATGCAGAGCCTGGCGCTCTAGCTCCTCAAGCATTAGCGTCGCAACCTCCCATGCATCCTCAGCCCCAGCAACCACTTCCCCCTCAGGGACAAGTGTTTGCGCAGCACAGTGCTACCAATCCCCAAAATTCCAAGAAAAAGAATAAGGGGAAGGGTAACCAAGGTAACCAGCCTAATGAACCCTAGGGGAACCAACCTAACACCAACGACCAACAACAGGGCCCCCAGCCGAAGCAAAACAAGATTATTCGCACAAACAAGCCTTGTGAATGTTGTGGTGTACATGGGCACTATACACATGAGTGTCCTCTTTTACCCCAGATGCGCCAACTGTGGGAAGCTCAAGCAGTTTCTCGAGGTCAACAATCGCCTCAGAATCCTGCGCCACCTCAACCGGCCATGCTCACAAATCCTTTCCCTCAACAAAGATTTGTTGCTGCTCAACTCCAGCCAGGTCATGCATCCCACCTCCCCCAACCTTCTGGTCCTGATGACTACCAAATCCTGATGATGAACTTTGATGAGTTTAACCCCTCCCATATCAACCTACAAACTCAGTCGCATCAATATGACAAGCCCTCCACTTTGTCAACTACCGAATCCAAAACCAAAGTGTCCGTTAAGCCTCTTACTACACTAAATGGTCCTTTACAGATCCTTCAACCCAAAGTTGAGGCCATTCCCAAGATTCGAAAGGGACCATTACACCGTAATGCGGCTTCTAACAGAGTTGCCCATCCATACAGTATAGTAGATGACTTGGCGCAATCACCTGTCGCCATGTCGACACTGGAAGTCCTCCAGTCTTGCCCTTCCCAAAAGAAGGCTTTACTAACTGCCTCGGCTGCAATGGATCCTTCTGACGATCGTTTGATTGTCTTCTAGCTTCATACATCAGAGAACCCCCCATTACCTTCATCTATTGCTTTTCAGATACCAGTTAGAGTCTGTAATGCCATCATCTCCAGATGCATTATTGACGAAGGCGCATCTGCCTGTGTGATGTCTGCTGCTGTTTGGAAACAACTCAAGTCACCCGAGTTGTCCCCCTCCACCATCACCTTGCGTGCTTGGGATGGACACTCCTCCCAGCCCCTTGGCATGTACCGCAACTGTCTAGTGACCCTTGCGAGCAAGACTGTCCATGTCGATATCGAAGTCATTGATGCCCCTTTGGATTACAACATTGTCTTAGGTCGTAGTTACACATATGCCATGTCAGCTGTCACGTTTGCAGTGTTTCGCAAGATATGCTTCCCCCATGAAGGGAAGATCGTTACCATTAATCAGTTGACTTACTACAAGCCAACATCTGTGACCTCCCCCAAGTCCATCATCTCGTTGATGTTCGACAACCAATCTTCAACTCCTTGCACTAGTGTCTCACCCGAAGTCTATAAGGATTCCTCATTGTTGGGTGCCTTCCCTGGTCCTCCCCCTCCCATTTCTGAACCTACTTTCATGAGTGTTTGCATGTTACAAGAATCACGAGCTGCCCTTAAGCAGTCTGGTACACTTGATTAACAGCCAGCTCCTCAGCATCTTGTTGTTGCTCTTCCAGCTGAACCCTCTGGACCCACTCCCCCAAGACCTCCTCCATTTGTGGGTGCCTCTCCTATGTTCCCTCCATGAACTATTTCTGCAGGTCTTAACCATCCAGGAGCTATTCCGCCGGGACATTATCCTGCCGGCCAAATACCTTTCTTATTCCCTCTCCAGGAATTTTTTCTATACCTGTCATGGTTTCGTTGGTCCTTCCTAACATGACTCTAGGGATCCCGGTATGGTACATCGATCCCCCTACAAACATTCTGCCTGGTCAGCCAAGACCATATCACGCTTTGACCACGGTTCAACCGGTCCCTATGACCTCTACTGCTGCTTTAGTGCCATTACAACCTCAACGAAAACCAACTCCTATTGCGAAAGCATCTGGCCAGGGGGGCAAAGCCAAAAGGAAGGATTCGAAGGACAAGGCTCCCCAAGCTCTTGCAGTGCCTAAGGCCCTAAAGCCGTCACCCCCGTGCGCTTTGTGTCATGTTGTTGAGCATGCCACTAACAATTGTCCTGAACTTCCTCAACTTAAACCTTTGGTTTATGAGGCGTTACTTGAGTCGAATATTCCAGAAGTCCATGTTAACTTACTGGTCCCACCTAAGAAACTCAAAAAGCTTTGCACAAACCACCCTTGTGCCCTATGTGATCTTCATGGTCACTATTCCCATTGTTGCCCTTGTCTCAATGAATTTCGCGATTGCCTTGGGGCGATTCGTGAATACGAGACTAGTCGTAGTGTAGCCTCTACTACTCTATCGATGGATTCTGGTTCCACCATGTTTATTTGGGGTAGCATCAGAAGTGCTCTAGCCACGAAAATTGGTGGAGAGGCTAAGGCACATGATATCTCCAATACCCAAAAAGGGATTGGACAGATTCTAAACAATTTGGGAGATATTAAAATAATTAATATTTTTAATGGAGTCCCTAAGTCTAAACTTAGGGAAAATAAAATATTAATGTGTATTAATTTAAAACTGTGTTAGAATGATCCAAAAGTCATGGATCAAGCCAGATCTAATCTTAGTCGTTGATTAGGGACTTAATCTCGGCCGTTGATTTGTCAACAAGAAAAGTATAAGAAGAGGCTTGAGGGTCACTTGGAGAATACACTGAGGGAGACCGGTCAGTTCAATTTCTGGAGCCGGGTTAGCTGAGAAATTGAACCAGTGGTCTGGTGAGCAGTGAGGAGGCAGCAAGTACGGAGCAGAGAGGCAAGATCAGCCACTGGAGATCAATGCTGAGGCAAGAGAGGCAAATGCAAGGGTTTTCAGGCAGACACAAAGGCAACAAAAGACTGCGCAGTCACTTGCTGGGCCTGCGTGAGTGAAGCAAAGAGGCCTAGGGCTGATGCAGTCAAGCAGGGGCTGAAACAGAGGGTTTGAGAGCCACGCAGAGGTCAGTCAGGCTGACGTTGGGATTGGGAGAAGTGCTAGAGAATTATTTCTCCCTGTGGGTAATCCAGTTTGGCACCCGATTGTACAGAAGAATTGTTGTATAATAAAATCCTCCCTTGCTGCACCGATTTTCCCACACTGGGTTTTCCAGGGACTGTTGTCCAAAATATCTGTGTCAATGTGTTAATGCTTCTGCATATGTTTGTTTCTGTATTACGGTGTGATATTTGCAATGGTATTTATTTTAATGTTTATTGAAGTAATTTCATAAATAACTTATTGTGGAATAAGTAGGAAAAATAAATTAGTTGATGCAGTGATAGAATGTTCACATGGTATCAGAGGAAGTAATCAAAGACAGAAAGGGAAAATCAGTTATGTGTCGAGACCACGATGCAGAGGCATCCACGTCAGGGGACTCACAAAGATTTTCAAAAGATTGCAGAAGAGAAAGAGATTTCGATTTCTCTATGTTGGCTTCCACACTGGAAGAAGAAGCGGCGTGTATGACTAGTGCTGCATCATCAGAGGTATGGTATATAGACAATGGAGCATTGTGGCATATGACGAGAATCAGGGAGTGTTTCTCAGAATATCGAGAAGAGAAGATGAACTTCCAGATCACCATGGGGAACAAGGCAAAGTGTACTCTAGCAAGGAAGGGTACCATAGTTTTTCAAACAGAACGGGGAGAATGGTTCCGTGCTACAAATGTACTGCATGTACATGGATTGGGGATGAACTTACTTTCCGTGTTGCAACTACAAGGCAAGGGCTATGACATCTACTTCATCAAGGAGAAGGTATATGTCAAACACTCGAGCTGGAAAATGAAAGTGCAGATCGGGATCAAAAGTAATCGGTTGTATATATTGCAACTAGAATCACCAATGGCACTAATAGGCAGTCATGGAGACAAGGACTTGAACGAACTATGGAACAGAAGAATGGGTCACTTGCACCATGGAGCTTTGAGAATTCTCAAGAGCATTGTAACAGGAGTTCGGGATCTGAGTACGGAACAAGATGATGTATGCAAGGGATGTGTTCTAGGAAAGTATGCTAAGACAGCATTTCCTAGGAGCAAACACAGGGCCAAGAGTGTACTAGGATTGATAGACTCTGATATCTGCAGACCTATGTTTGTCAAAGCTGTCAGTGGTGCTGAGTATTTCCTTACCTTCATTGATGACCACTCAAGGAAAACTTGGATTTATTTTCTGAAAACCAAGGATGAGGTTTTTTGTCGATTCAAGGAGTTCAAGGCTCTAGTGGAGAAACTGATTGGGAAGAAAATAAAAGTTTTGCGCTCAGATAATGGTGGAGAATATGTAGATAAGGACTTCATTGATTTTTGCACTAAGGAGGGCATTAGAAGAGAGTGGACAGCTCCATATAATCCAGAGTAGAATGGGGTAGCAGAAACAAAGAACGGGACTATTGTAAAAGCAGCTAGGGCCATGATGTATGATCAGGATATGCCAAAATACTTGTGGGCAGAAGCATGCAACACAGTAGTCTATGTTCAGAAAAGGACTCCTCATCGGGTAATAGGCAAGATTACTCCAGAGAAAGTCTTCACAGGGAAGACACCTGAAGTTAGTCATTTCAGGATATTGGGAGTCTAGCATATTGCCGCATACCCAAAGAAAAGAGGAAGAAGCTAGATCAGACTACAGAAAAGGGATATCTGGTAGGATATAGCGAGAACGCTAAGGCATACAGAATCTATCTTCTAGGGAGCAGGAAGGTAGTAGTACAACAAGATGTAAAGTTCATGGAGGACAAGGCTTTCAAAAGATATAGCAAGATGCCTTCCGAGGAGTAGTCGAAAGAGGAGTCGTTGGTTAAGCCTCTTCAACCAACAAAAGTAAAGAATTCTTCCTCAGGACAGGAAGATTCTCAGTATGAGGAGGAGCGAATAGAAGCACCTGCTGGCAGAGGAAGAACTAGCAGGGAACTTCATTAGATTCTGAGAGATGCATAAGACTTCATTGGTGCACCAAGAAACAGTAAGAGGGAGCGAAAACAGCCAGATAGATATCAGGCATTAGTAGCTCAGGATGGAGACCCTGCCAGTTTCAAAAAGGCAACTCAACATCAGGTTTGGCTCGATGTGATGGTAGAGAATACAACTCCATAATGGTAAATGATGTCTAGGAGGTGGTGCCCAGACCTCAAGACAGATCAGTGGTAGGTTCAAGATGCATCTACAAGATCAAATACACTGCAGATAGTAGTGTTGAGAAATACAAGGCCAGGTTTGTGGCTAAGGGGTATGCTCAAAAGGAAGGGATTGACACTGAGGAGACCTTCGCCCCAATAGCCAGGTATACATCTATTAGGACCATGATATCTCTTGCAGCCTAGATGGGATGGAAGATCCATTAGATGGATGTCAAAATGGAATTTCTGAATGGGGTAATAGAAGAGGAGGCATACATTGAACAACCAGAGGGATTTGAAACTCATGAGAAGAAGTCTCATGTATGCAGATTGAAGAAAGCCTTGTATGGATTGAAACAGGTACCAAGAGCATGGTATGGTTGAATAGATGACTACTTGCAGAAAATGGGGTTTGTCAAGAGTGACGCGGATCCGAATCTCTACTATCTGGTTGTAGAGAACGAGACGCTAATCTTAGTATTTTATGTGGATGATCTCTTTCTGACAGGATCATCCAGACTCATTGGAACTGTAAGAAGAATCTAGCCACAGAATTCAACATGAAGGATTTGGGACAAATGCACTACTTCCTAGGGTTGGAAGTTTGGCAGCAGAAGGGAGAAATCTTCCTTGGGCAAGGGAGGTATGCTACAAAAATCTTGAAAAGATTCAGGATGGAGGACTATAGACCTATGGCTATGCCAATGATCACCAACTGGAAGAAGATTGATGCATCAGAAGACAAGGATGTTGATACCACCCTATACAGGTAGCTCATAGGGTCCCTGATGTATTTGGTCAATACCAGGCTAAACATTTGCTACTCTATCAACACCCTCAGTCAGTTCATGGTGGAACCAAAGAGGGCGCACTGGGCAGCAGCCAAACATGTTCTCAGGTATTTACAGGGAACAGTCGGTTATGGACTCTTGTACACTAGGGATAAGGATATCAGATTGAGTGGATTTACTGATGCAAATTGGGCAGGAAGTTCAGTGGATCGGAAAAGTACCTCTCGGTACTGTTTCAACATTGGATCAGGAATGACCTCCTGGTGCAGTAGGAAACAGAAGTTTGTGGCTCTGAGCTCATCTGAGGCAGAATATATGGCAGCAAGCACAGCTTCGTGTGAGGCTATATGGCTTAGAAAACTGCTTGTGAACCTATTCAGAAGGAATATGGAAGCGACCAAGATCATGTGTGACAATCAGAGTTGCATCAAGCTCTCTCAGAATCCAGTGTTTCATGATAGGTCGAAGCATATTGATATCCGGTGTCACTTTGTCAGGGACTGTGTCCAGCGAGGAGCTGTACAATTGAGCTACACTCCTACAAGAGAACAGGTGGCAGACATCCTCACCAAGGCCCTTGGAAGGACAAAATTTGACTACTTCAGGGAAAAGATGGGGATGGTAAAGAACCCATTTCAGTAGCAGAAATCAGAGTGATAACTGCAAGGATACAGAGGGAGGTGTAGTGCGGATGCAGTGTTAGGAGAAAAGACTAGAAGCAGCGTGGATGCAGAGGGAGTTGTCGTACAGATGCAGTAGTGGCAGTAGCAGAGCCATGGGCAACAGTACAAGATGCAGCAGTGCAGAGGATGTTGGGCAGGGAGGCTTAGAATCAGCACGAGGACCGATGCCGAATGATCAGGGTGATACTCAATGAGGAGTATTACTAGAGCACAGTCCTTGCTAAGAGGGAGTGTTGATTTGGGGTAGCATCGGATGTGCTCTATCCATGAAAATTGGTGGAGAGGCTAAGGCACATGAGATCTCCAACACCCAAAAAGGCTTTGGGAAGATTCTAAACAGATTGGGAGATATTAAAATAATTAATATCTTTAATGGAATCCCTAAGTCTAAAATTAGGGAAAATAAAATATTAATGTGTATTAATATAAAATTGTGTTAGAATGGTCCAAAAGTCATGGATCAAGCCAGATCTAATCTTAGCCGTTGATTAGGGGCTTAATCTCGGCCATTGATTTGTCAACAAGAAAAGTATAAAAGGAGGCTTGAGGGTCACTTGGAGAACACACTGAGGGAGACCAGTCAGTTCAATTTCTGGAGCCGGATTAGTTGAGAAATTGAACCAGAGGTTTGGTGAGCAGCCAGGAGGCAGCAAGTACAAAGTAGAGAGGCAGGATCAGCCACTGGAGATCAGCGATGAGGCAAGAGAGGCAGATTTTTCAGGCAGACACAGAGGCATCAGAAGACTGCGTAGTCACTTGTTGGGCCTGCGTGAGTGACGCAGAGAGGCCCAAGGCTAACATAGTCAAGCAGGGGCTGACATAGAGGGTTTGAGAGCCATGCAAAGGTCAGTCGGGCTTACGCTGGGATTATGAGAAGTGATGGAGAATTATTTCTCTATGTGGGTAAGCCAATTTGGCATCCTATTGTACAGAAGAATTGTTGTATTATAAAATCCTCACTTGCCGCACCAGTTTTCCCACATTGGGTTTTTCCGGGGACTGTTGTCCAAAATATCAGTGTCAATGTGTTAATGCTTGTGCATATGTTTGTTTTTGTATTACAGTGTGATATCTGCAATAGTATTTATTTTAATGTTTATAGAAGTAATTTCATAATAACTTATTGTGGAATAAGTAGGAAAAATAAATCAGTTGCTGCAGTGATAGAATGTTCACACACCAGTCAACCAGAACAAGGAAACTCTGGCCATACTATTGTGATCCCTCCCCCCCGATGTCGAGATGACGGACACCACAGGCCCCATTCTTTACTTCTCGTCATCCTTGAGTTCCTCACAGGCAAACCTTTCTGAGGTTTCTACGCGCATTTCTATCAAACCTCCTTCGAAAGAATCCCAAGTCTCAACATCAGTAGATCCTCCATCTACCAATCCATCATCTATTTAATTTTTTTTTTCCAAACACGTACCTTTCCATCGATGAATTCCACCTTGAATCCTTTGTCTTCCATTGCCGAAATGGACACCAGGTTCTTCTTGAGAAGTAAATGAATAGTGTTACCTTGATTCAATTGAAGGGTAACATTCCCTACTCCTTTCATGGGATAGGTGGCATCGTCTCCAAGGATGATCTCCAAGTTTGTCTCCTTCTCTATCAGATTAGAGAGAGCTTCCTTGTATCTGGTGAAGTGCCTTGAGGCACCACTATCAATTAGCCAATTCCCCAAAGTGTCCGGTGGAGAGGTAGTGGAGAGGGCTGATATAAGATGCTACTCCTTTTGCTTATTGTTAGCAACATTTAATTCTTCATACTTGGAGTTCCTTGCTTTCTTGAAGGGTCGACCATTTGCTTGATGTCCTGCATTCCTTTTTCCCTTGCCATTGGACCTGCCATTCCTTTGATCATTGTTGTTGAAGTTGCCCTTGGAATGATTGTGATCATCATCATGTGATGTGTCCCTTCTATTTGGAAACTCCCTTGCATAGTGGCCAAACTTATTGCAAACAAAGCACCTACCCTTCCTTCCTCCCTTAGATCCAGGCTTTCCATGGAAATGACCTTTAGGCCCTGCACTATTTCTCCTTTTGGCATGAGCGGAGAATGCAATGAGGTTGCTTCTATTATAAGGCATTTCTTGCTCCACCATTCTTGTTTCTTCTTGAATGCATCTCGACATCAATTCTTCAAATCCTGGAATTCAATCATTGTTGAGTATAGTGGTTCTAAATACATACCACTTAGGTGGGAATCCTCTAGGGTGGTGAGTGTAAGTTCCCTGTCAGGAATGACCTCTCCAATCGAAAGTAGATCATTCTTGATCTCAGTGATACTTAAAAAGTAGGATTGATTATCCTAGTCCTTGCCCTTCTTAATATCCTTCAACTTATTTTTGAGAAATAAAATTTGATTAGCATTGCTAATCTTGAACATATTGATCAGCCTATCGTAAATCTCCTTGGAGGTCTTCAATTTGGAGATGTAGGCCACCAGACGCTTGTCAATGGAATCTCTGATAATCTTCTTTGCTTTGACTTCAACCCTATTGTACTTGGTCTTCGCAACAGCTGGTCCATTTTAAGGAGGCTCAAAGATTTTACCCTTCACATAATCCAACACTTCTTGTTCTTCCAAGGTCAAATCAAGAGACATCTTCCATCCATGATAGTCAGATTTATCGCGAAGCTTGTCTTCAGCCGGGAAGTGGGATGAGGAACCCATTGAGCCTTTTGTCCTTGTCCAACAATCTTTGGTGATTTTTCTTTCACTCTTGCTTGGGCTTTGTCTTCACCTCAGCGCTGATACCATGTTAATTTTAGGCAACAATGGTATGTTCTATGCTTTAGAGAAATTTTACATCAATTTCTTTATTAGCCCAATATCAATATCTAGTTTAATAATCACATTAACATGATAGTAAAATGTAGATAGAACATAAACATAAACAGTAGAAGACAAGCCAAGACAAGAGGACACAAGATGTGGCACCAGCCAGGGACAAAACCCAATATGGGGAAACCCTTGATCAATTCTTCTTATATTCTTCAATAGTTCAATAGAGAGAGAGATATTACAATTTACAAATCTGATAATTTATGACAATAGCAAAAGAGCCTTGAAAGTCAACACTGGTCAATAGGGCAGAATTCTTCCTCAATTCAGCTTGGTCAAACCCGGTCAACGTCGGCCTACAAACAACAAGATAAAACAACCCTCAAAACAGTCAAATTCAGCGCAGTCAAAGTCTGGTCAAACAGCCCACCTGCAGTCAGTCCTAGCTACAGTCTACGTTTAGCCTTGACTTTTGTGCCCAAAAATGTGGCCTGCCCAAACAGACATAGCCCTCACAAACACACAGTGAAGGGAGGTCAGTGCATGTTGGTCAATGCTTGGTCAAACTGTCTAGAAATTCGGTCTCCTGAAATTTTGGACGTGTGGAGAGAGAGAGGCCCAAAAATACGTACCCAATCAATGAGGAGAGAGAGAGAGAGAAGTGTGAATATGAATGTGTCCAAATGAGGCTAAGGCATCATGTATTTATAGCAAACGTTGAGGATGAATCGACGTGCCTATTGGGCTTTTGAGCCTACATAAGTTTGTTGGCCGACCTTGACAATTTGTCCATAATCAAACTAAATTCATAACTTCATTTGTACATGTCGGAATCAGATGATCTTTAGATCAATCCCACACCTTTTGGAGAGAGGAATCCAAGAAAAATATTAGCTACCATAAATAATATGACCATGTGGAGTTTGGCCCTAGTTGCCAATTTTAACACTAACACATCAAGTGAAGAGGAGCTCGCTTGATCATTGAAGTAGGTCGAAGATGTGGTATTAGAGGGCCTTATTTTGAGGGCCGAGAGGGCTACAAGACAGGTTGAGAGTAGATCTAAGGCAAGCAAGGGAGATCCATGAAGAAGCAACAAATGAGGAGGGTTTTCTCAGCTCTTAGAAGATGTCCTTCAGTCCTAAAGTAGCTAAGTTTGTTGGAGGGTTTCGTTGAGAAAAATAATGTAGGCTACAAGGTTTCAAGGGCCAGTTTATAATACTAGTAAGAGGATGCAACATAGATCACATGTTGATCAAAGGAGGAAGGGCTGAGTGGCCTAACACCTAGGATAATTTGCATAAGGAAGATCCGCAGACCTAATGGGCATAAAAGAAGGCCTAAAAGGCTTGTGATGATGCAAGTGGCTAGGAGTATAAAAGCCTTCAAATCTTAGAGTGACTGATAAAGAGGCCTCTAAGGGCTAGTTTGGCAAGAAATAGTCTAAAGAAGGGATGTCGCAAAAGACCAAGGTTGCTGGTAGGATGGGTATTGAAGTTGTGACTGTAGAAAAGTTGCTAAGAAGAGGGCTAGAGCCTAGAATTGGGTCACTAAGTTAGGTCTGTTTTGAAGTATTCTGGATAGAGGTTTACAAGCCCTAGTTTAGGGTAGATATGATCCTAAAGTATTTAGGATAAAATTTAATAAGCCCTAGACGAGGGTAGATTCAAGAATGGTGGAGAAGTTGTTCAATATATGGACACCAGAAGTTGTATACCCTAGATTAGGGTTACTCCAGTGATGCCGCAACAAAAGTAAAATCCTTGTCAGTAGTCCGAGTTGTGAAGCCTTGGCTTAGATTTGGAAGGTAGGGCCAAGACCTTAAAGGAGAAGCAAGTTTGTTGGTATATCTTTGAGATAAGGGAAGTTAGTGCATGCACAAGTATTGTGTATGAGATGATATGTGGTGAGGCTTTTCGACCACTCTGTGTCAATGACCCCATAGCAGTACACCCCTTTTCTCGCAAAAGGGATCTATCGTGTTCAAATGTTCGCACCTTTCAGATTTCATCATTAGTCGGCAGTTTTGTAAAGATGTCAACCCATTTTGTGTATGTATAAATTTATAATGTAAATAATCCTAGTATGACCACGTATGTATGTAACAACCTAGGTAAACCTATTGTTTTGGTGATGATTTCCATTCTAGGAGGTTTTTTGTCTCACCGATTCCTCTGTCTCTAGACACACATAATTGACAAAGTTTTTCCCTCCACCTCACCCCAAAGCTAGGGTGGATTTTGTCGTCAAGATCTTAGGTGAGTCTTAGTGTTTTAGATCGAGTCTTTGTAAAAGTGACTCGGGAATAATTTTAGCTAATTGGCTAAATTATTTTATTACAAGTCACTTAGTCTACTAGATTATATTTTTTATGTCACAGAAATGGGTAAATGTTGAGGGTCTATAATGAACGGGTTTTCCCCTTTCATGTATTAAAATGTAAAGTCTTCATGTAACAAATATTTGGTGTATGGTCCCTGATAATTAGACACCATGTCTAAATATTAGAGAGTTGGAAAAATTATTAATCCCCTCATAAGTCAATTAATTAATTTTTCTGGCAAAATTAAATTAAAATCCTAAGTTATAAATTTAATTAATTTTGTGTCCTGGGTAAAATTAAATTCTCCGAAGGTAAAATTCGTGGGTTTTAAAGATATTAATTTTTGGAGGTCCCCAGCCAAGTGAATATTGAAAATTTCAAGAGATTTTGGACCCTTGGCCCTTGGTAGTTAAGTCAAGGTCAATTTTTTTGGAAAATTAACTCAAAATAATTATTTTTTAGTTAATTAAAAGGGAATTAAATGAAAAATTCGAAATTCCTCAAAAAATAAAATAATTTCAACGGAAGAGATTAAAAGATAATTAAATCTTTTTCAATGGTCGAGATTACTTTGATGGGGATCAAGCGAACTAGCCGTTGGAGAATTTGTCTATAAATTAGAGGTCGTTGTAAGTGTATTTTAACCAATCTTTGAATCATGTACTAACTTCTCGAAGCTCTCTTGTAATATTTTTGGAATATAATGCAAAAGTCTTCGAGGTTTCTATTGATGGTGGTGTTCCTCTTCTCGAATTTATGATAATATTGTTTAAAATTTTTCTGCTAAATATTATTTGAAAATTGTCAATCAATATCTCTTGTGGAATAATCTATGCACATGTATCTTGTTCAGTTTTTTGGATTTAGGGTAACAATTTTAATTTGATTGAATTAGCAGGTATCTCTAGTTCTTGAAAATTATAGTTATTTTATTTCTCTACTTGATCTGATAGTTGGATCTAGTGTTTGCAGAAAATCAGTCAAATTTTAATTGAGCGTTTGGGGATAGTCCTCGGTTGAAGTTGAACTAGCCGACTCTCAAAGCATAATATCTGAAGAGCCTACTTGATCGAAGCCTCAAGATTTATCTAATGATCTATTTTTCTGCAGGGTGTTTCTGGGCTAGTACCTAATTGAAAATTTTAAATATCTTTTATAACTTGTGCAAAATTGATAAATCTTGCTAGGAAGAGCCTTATATCTACAGATCTGGGAGCAGAGTTGGACTCATACTCCTCAGATCTGATAAATCTATAAATCATTTGTGTAGATCTGTAATTATATTGTATAGATCTGAGATTTTTTTATTTTGGGTCTTGGGGTTTTATTTTTTGTTGTTGTATATATTGGGATCTGGGTATTGTGCGGATCTGAAAGAAAAATTTAATTTGGAGCTAGATCTGTACCCTGGAGGGAAAGATATGGCCTCAATACCATTTGCATTGACAAATTATTCAAAGAGATTTTCAGTCCAAGGGTTTCAAATTTAGATCTGAGGATTTCATAAGTAAATTTCTGAGAAAAATTCAAAGGAAAAAAACATCAATTTGAAATACAATTTTCTTGGATTTTTATTTTTTTTATTTTTTAGGGCCCTTGGGCTGCCATTTTTTTCTTTTGTCTGCTACCTCAAGGCTCTTCATTTGCTGCGTTTTTTCCTTCCCTAAATCGTTGCTTCATTCCTCTGCTTTTTTCGTTTTCTACTCCCTCAAGTCGCTGCTCTTCCTTATTGCTTTTTTCCCTCCTCCATCTCATTTCCTCTGCCTGTGTTTTTCCTTTCTCTCCCTCTATGTTTTCCTTCTTCTCCTTTATTCCTCTGTGTTTTCCTTCTTCTCCTTTATTCCTTTGCATTTTCCCTCATCTCCCGTATTCCTCATCATCTCCCTTGTCTTGCTCCCTTCTTTTTGTGTCCTCTGCGCGTACCCTTCATTCTCCTACCTTCATTTTCTTATTTCCTTATTTCCACGGCCTGTTCTCGCTGCCATCCCTCTTTGCGCTACCACCTGTGTCCTCTTCCCTGTCCTGCAACCTCTCCTTATCCGCGCGGCCATCTCCCTCTTCTCCTACCTAAGCCTGCTGCCTTTCCTTTATTGCTTGTGCCCTTGCCTGTCGCTTCCTCTTCCGACAACTCCATCAAGCTTTCCCTCGTCTGCCTTGCTCAACTTCGCTTTTCCTTCACCGTATTGAGTCTTTCCTCATAGCTCATTCGTTTTTTTTTATGTGGCGTTTGGTCCATAAAAAAATCTAATTTGAAATTTTTTCATTTCAATACAATTTTTTTTTTAAAGTGGCCCTTTTCCCTTAAAAATAAAAAAAATAATTTTCCACATTAAATCTTTATTGATTTATGTGCCCCTTTAAAAAAATTTAAACTTACTTTATAAACTTTATCACATCAAAGTATGACATTAATTTCAAGATCTAGGTTATTTTAAATTTTGTGATAAAAGTTTTGGGGGATTTAAATCTTTGAAATATTTTGTGGGGTTAAATTTTATTTTATTTATTATTTTTTTTTTTTCTAGTCAATGCAATTTAATTTTTTTTAATATATCTAAAGTTTGACTATAGGAAAAAATAAATATTTTCTGGATTGGAGTTACTTAAGAAAATCATTTTAATTCCGGAATTGTTTGAAGTGTTTATTTGATTAGCATTTAAATTTCATGGTTTTTCATGGTAATTAATTTTTGAAATTTAAGTGCATACGTCTTTTGCATGCTAGGTTTCATGATCATTGGCATTGGATTTTAAATCGCTCTGAGTGTGGGTTTGTTTACTTGAAATATTGGATTTTTTTTGCATATTTAGTTTGGAATTTTTCAAGTAATTCTGATCTACATTTTTTTATTGAATACTCTATCGTGGACTTGTGGAAAATGCATATCTTTCGTTTCCTAAATTGAATATTTTGAGCATCTACATAATTGACACTCTCTTGAGGGTGATCTTGAAGAATTGTGAAGAAGTTTTTGTTCTCTTTGAGCTATAATTGTATTGGAAATAATCTAGATAAACTGAAATGATAAGTTTGTGATTTAATTCATATTACGCATTAAACTGTGACATTTTAAGCATGTTGTTGAGCTGAATGTTTTAAATGATTTATCTTTCAATCACTATCTTGTGAAGTGAATATTTATTTTTGCAACTAAGGCTTTGGCATTTAAATAAATATTGACATAAGTGCTTTCAATCCTCGATTTAGCTTCATCTCACTCCATCTTTTAATCATCTCGTGCATTTCATATTGAGTTAGAAAGATAGGTACCCATCCATCTTTGCTTAAGAAACCTGGTTTTAATAGTACTTAAAACCGTGACCAATCGTCAGAGCTACAACTCTCTACAGCGCCGGAGGCATCGAGTACATTAGATTTTCAGGAGAGGTATCATTAATCACACCTTAGTGTGCTTCACCTTATCTTCTCTTAGCCACTTACTACGAAATCAAGCTCGATATAGAAAGGATCAAAGGGTTAAAACTTAGAATAGGCATTTAACTAAAAATAACCAAGATTTCTGCATCTCACATTAGTTTTAGGATCTGCATTTCATATAAGATAGTTATTCATCCAAGCAGCAGTTACTCATCAATTACTTGGTCCTAAATTTTCTAGCAAGATAGTTGATTCCATCATCTTCTAATCATCTTGTGCACTTGCATATTAACTTAGCCTTGCATGATTAAAATTTACTTCCAAGCATAAGATTGGTTGATACAAAGATATGCACCATCAATCTTTGCTTGAGAAGCCTAGTTTTAATAGTACTTAAGATGGTGGCCTTGCAGTCTTCAGAGCCACAACTCTGTGCAGCACCGGAGGCACCGGTTACGTTAGATTTTTACGAGAGGTATCGTTAATCACACCTTAGTGTGATTCACCTTATATTCTCTCAGCCACTTACTACGAAATCAAGATTGATTTAGAAAGGATCAAAAGGTTAAAACTTAGAATAGGAATTTAACCAAGATTCTTGCATCTCACATTAGTTTTATGATTGTCATTTCATATAAAATAGTTATTCATCCAAGTAGCAATTACTCATCAATTACTTGGTCCTAAATTTTCTAGCAATATAGGTTATTCCATAAGGCACTAGTATCAATCGTCTAAATCTAATCGAATCTTGTAAGCCTTGCTAAATCTTAAACAAGTACTTGGTTGCTTAACTGTGTCTCTCGAACTAGTTGGTTCCCAACTAGTTCCCCTTCATTCCATTTCTGTAGGGCCTATCCCCCTTAGTCTGCTATTGGGAGACAACTTAAATGGAGAGATTGAGGATCAGAGTGACAACCCCCGATGTGAGTCGTTGTCCCGGTGCCTAGACATTCTATGCGACAACATTTTTTGGCGTTGTTGTTGGGGACCAATTTAATGGACCTTGGCTTTGTGACATTTGTCTTAATCATCTTCATCTTCTCATTTTTCATCTTTCATCATTTCTTATCCCATCAATGCCACATTTTCTCGCACCATTATATCACTCCATCTTTTCATCACCTTATCTTTTTCCTCTCACTAATCCTTTCATTTTCTCTATCCACACATTTAGCACTTCGACATTTCGGTTGGTTTCCTGTTTGGGTGGCAACTCCACTTTTCCATTCATTATTTCTCAGATAAGAGACGCTCCCTGATATCCATTTGCTTCTCTTCGACTAACATTTCGGTTTTTTCCTTTTGGATCTTGGAGCTAGATTCATGTTCAAGTGGCGACTCCACTTCTTTCATTCTTACAAGAATTTCTGCTAGAAGCTCGGTTCTTGTGGATTTCTTGATTTTTCTTGAACATGGATCTCTCTCTCTAGTATCCATTTCGCCCCTCCTTTTCCCTTTAAGTAAGTCAACATTGAAGACTTGTTTGCTCCTTGTGATTTTACTATCTTTCAAGGAACTCCACATGATTTACCGCCTTTAGTCAGTGAGGCCATCGGTGAGGTGCCCCCTTTTCGAGGTAACAAAGCCATTACTACTGAGACTCACTTCCAGAATGACAATCTTTGCATAAGCAAGTGTTACCCATATACCGACTATGAAGATGTGAAGATGCGACTTTTCATTCTCACCTTAGGTGATGATGCTTTGGATTGGTTCACTGAGTTTCCCGATAACACTTTTGACTGTTTTCTATCAATCATTGATGCCTTTGAAAACAAATATGGAGATAAGAGAAAGGTCAAAGTGAAAGTTGAAGTAAAGGAGACTAAAGAAGCTGAAAATAATTTCATCAAGTAGATAACTAAAATGGTTAAGGATATGCAACTGAATCAAGCTCAACTCATTGAGAACATGGAACTTAACCAAGCAAGATTAACAAGAGATCTGTAATGACCTATCTATTAATAATAAAAAAAAATAATTAATAAAATGATCCAAAATACAGATATAAATATAAGAAATTAGTATAATGTTATAACCTTAATAAAATTTTAATAATAAAGTGATATATTTAATTAAATTTGGAAATACTTATGTATACGTGACAATGACAATGTGATAGAGAAGGCGGGACATGGAAGGTGTCACCCGCAGATTAAGCGGTGGGCTGCTGATGGAAGGGCAGCCACCGCTAAGAAACCTGATAAAACCACTGAGCATAAGGTTACAGAGGGGGAGCAGGAAGGAAAAGAACAGGGGGAAGAAATTTTGAAGAAGGAAATTATCGACAGGAAGAGCTTTAGTTGTCTTGAGGTTCTGGGCACGAGGGAATAGTCGGCTTCTATTAAGAAGCTTGCTGGATTGAGCAGCGAGGTCCTGCTCAGTTTGCCTGGGTGGATTCGGTCTTTTGGTAACCGAAGCAATCCGCTGGGCATCATCAACTTGCTAGAGGTATCATCAACCTGCTGGAAGTACAGGGAAGTACCCTCAGTAGTTCAGTTAGTCAATTCTGTTAATTTTTTTTTCTTTACTATAATTATAGCTGCTTACAGGATCTCACAGTAATTATTTTTGCTTTACTGGAATTATATCTGCTTAAAGGTTGACATAGTAATTATTGCTGTAGAAAGCCGTCACATTTGGTATCAGATCCAAGTTGAAACCCTTTCAACCTTACCGGCCCTACGCATGGTGCAATTCTCTGTGAAATTTAATTATGTGAATTTTCTGTTGAAACTGCTGCGTAGAGATTCCAACCATGGTTCTCAACACAACAACAACAATACTAAAGCTAACATGCAACATAAGGCTAAATTTAGACTAATGAAGCAGACGTTCAGGAGAGATCTGCCTTGATGCAAATCTGCCCTGAGTTTCTCAACACTTTGTTTATACCACGTAATTTCAACCTAAAAAAAAAAAGGTTGAAATTTCAGGAGGGGTGGGAATAACCTTCTCTTGTATATCTAAATTAGGCATTGCCATCAGATCCACTACTAAGTTAAGGTATTCTTTGCTAGCTTCAAAAATACTCTTAGCTCCAGCAAGCTTCTGATTCGAGCTGTTGCTCAGTGAAGTCGGCCACCACAACGACAGATTTCCTCCGTAGCCGAATGTCACTGCTATCATTGGCCATGATATCCTGAAGCATTTGAGCTTCCCCTTCAAAGTAAAACACAGCTTGCCATCAAGATTGTTTCTGATTACCGCTAAAACTGCATAAAGGGCCTTAACTGCCTCTTCAGAACAGCCCGATTTCACCACCCCCATTAATTTTGGCAAGACACTGAGTTCAATTATCTGCCTTTTGTACAACAGGATTGTTAGTTCTTGCTTGTCCAAGAACCCATGCAACAATTATGCGCAGTTCTTTCTCTTCTCTGTTAAGTTCTTTGACAAGTGCAGTGAGTCCTCCAAGTTTATTCAAATCATTTGCCTTATCAATAGGTCCTACAAGCTCTAGAAGTTCAAAGTAGAGCTCAATAATGGCCTTCTGTCGAAAGTGAAGAATTATTGATGACTGCAATTGCTATTTTCATTAGCGTAGCATCTGATGGCATCCGCAAATCCTCCATTAGACCCTTAATTTCCACTCTACGCTTCTCAAGTTCTTCTGGAGATAGTATTTGGGCTTCCACTACAACTGCCTTCGATTTTTCAGGATCTGAATGGCCTACAACCCACTGCAGCATAGAATCTAGAGAAGAAAATCCTCCGTCCATGCCTTGTAATTCCAAATTGTTTTGAGCTTTTGCCAGGCATACCACTGCTACCAAAACCATAATAGTACGAATCTGGATCCAAGCACTTTGTACATTGTAGAATACATTTTCTTTTCGAAGGGATTCAATCGTTGGGCTCCTAATTCTGAAAACCAAACTGATCGCACAAAAAAAAAATCAACACGTAATCTATTATATGTCCAAGTGTCTGACTTAAATTACGGAGGTGTCATTTTAGGGATGCGCGTACCAAATTTGATTATCATGGAATCCTGAAAAGCGTAATTATATTAATTATAAGCAAATTATACTTGATTTTAATTATTAACAATCAATACTAATCGATATGGATGTCAATATGTATATATATCAGTGTTGTGAAAAGCGCGATCTAATCGCGTTTTTTTCAAAAAATCGCGATTTTTTCCCCAAGGCGCGTAAATCGCGCGTTTTATGGGAAAAAATCGCCGTTAAAATTTTTTTGCCGCTTTTTCGAAAAAAGCGCGATTTTTACCCAAAAAATCAGCAGGGGCGCGGGCAACGGGTTTTATAAGGGAAAAACGATTTTTTTTTTGCCCATTTGGACAGCGCGCGGCGGAGGAAGAGCTTCTGAGCTGGGAGAGAGGGTTTGGAGGGCGATTTTGCCGATTCGAAGGGTCTACACTCACTATTTCGAGAGGAGATCGCTATTTTCACCGTAGAAACGGTATGTAGGTTGATTTTTTTTAGTTTTCATTGTTTCAAAACAATGTTTTTCTATGTTTTTAATTTTTTTTTGTTGAAAAACTTCATATGGGCACCATTTTTTGTTTGTTTTCATTGTGTTTAAAGATTTGTTTGTATTTCTTCATTGATTTGGGATGGGTAGCTTGGTATGGCTATGGGAACCAAATTTTTTTTTTGTTTTCATTTTTTTTAAACATTGTTTATGTTTTTTCATTGTTTTTGGCAATTTGCTTGCCATTTGGTGGTAACTTGGGTTTGGAACTTTGGATTTATCATTCTATATATTTGTAACTTGTAATTTTGTTAAAATGGCAAATGCTAATTTGTTAATCCTTAAATTCATATTATTTTCCTAATCCTTATTAATTTTAAATTTTTCCCATAGGTTGAACTTCCAAAGTTAAAAAACTAAAATGCCAAGAATTGGATCCTTTCTGGGATTATGGTGAGCCTACAACTCCGAATGATAGACAAAACTTGACTTGCAAGTTGTGTGGAAGGGAAATACACGGGGGGGTGTATAGGTTGAAGTATCACCTTGCACAAATCCCTAGACATGATGTGGGGCCTTGTGGAAATACAAGTCCTGAACTTATCCTAAAAGCCACGAGAGCACTGGGAGAATTAGAGCAGACTAGAGAGGCCAAAGAAGAAATGAAAAGGCAACTAAGAAGGTCAGCTGAAGAAAGTGGCGCTGGTTCTACTGCAGCATCAATCAATCCGATAGCTACATCATCATTTTTTGTTCCTCAAACCACACCTAGTTCACAGCCATCTATTGGTTCAATGCTAAAAAGAAACGAGAAAGAAGAAGCTGACAACTTGCTAGCAAAATTTCTCCTCTGGAGTGATATTCCTTTCAGCATCGTAAGGAATAATCATTTTTTCCAACCTGCTGTTGATGCTATTGCCAGTGTTGGCCCGGGGTACAAAATCCCTTCTTATCATGATTTCAGAGGCCGGATTCTTCAAGATCAAAAGCGTGACTGCACCCAAAGATTGGAGGATTTTTGGGC
>APFE031206167.1:180866-292616 GCA_000404065.3 Pinus taeda
TATTTTTTGTTGATATTTTGAGGCTGAGTTGGGACTCAGGAGTCAGGACTTACTATTCAGGACATGATTCAATGTTATGTGTGATTTTAGCGCTAGAAATGATACTAAACATCTTATATATTAGTTTTTTTATCATATTTATGTGTCAATGTATTTATTTTATGTTCTAGATGGTTTAGATATTGAAAAAATTGAAAAAAAATGAAAAAAAATGAATATTTTTGTTCCAAACGCTTTTTCCTCGCTTTTTTCCGCTTTTTCCCGATTTTTCCGCTTCATTCCCCGCGCCGATTAAATCCCGCTCGCGCTTTTAACAACATTGATATATATCATATGATATGTATTAATCTATATCTTAAAAACCATTCGATATATATATGGATATATACATTGATATTCCTCTGTTAACCAGATGGCACTCCAGGCGTTACCGGCTCCCTTGGTGACGTCTCTCCCCGAAATCGACGGAGGCCCTCGTATACACCACGCCAGCATAGGGAGTTTATACTGCAGGTCCGTGGTTTGAACCCGTGGCTTTCGCATCACATTCTATGCGTGAAGAACTTGGCACTGAGAAAAGAAAATAAGTTGGTTGTCAAATTATACCGCAGGTCCATGGTTTGAACCCATGGCCTTCACGTCACATTCTATGCGTGAAGAACTTGGCACTGAAAAAAAAGAAGATTAAGTGGTTGTCAAATTATACCGCAGGTCCGTGGTTTGAACCCGTGGCCTTCGCGTCACATTCTATTGGTGAAGAACTTGGCACTAAAAAAGGAAAATAAATTGGTTGTCAAATTATACCACAAAACATAGTAGAAAAGTCCAGTCTGAAGGAAAGAAACTTGGTCGAAATTTGCAAACTTGGAATGCTAACAAATTTCCCTAGACCTGTGCAAATCATAAAGATGCCATCCTTTTCAGTGATGAACCCATTGTCTTCTCCAAAGCTTGGGGCACTGACAAATCCATTGTGGAAAGAATTGCTTTCAAGTTCAATGTATCTCACCGTCACATGTCTCCAATGTATGTCTGGACCCTCTTCCCAACTATATCTAATGCTGGAATGATAACAATTCTATAACCAGAATACAATATTCGATAGTAGGGGATAGACAGGTGTGATTGAAGAATGGAAGATGAGATAGTGAATCATCCATAGATGTGCTAGAGGGGCTATGCAAGAAGTAAGTCTTCCCTTGGCAAGAGGAGATCATGAAAGGTGGAATGTCAAGGAAGACGAAGGAGATTCTTTGCATAGAGAAGCAAGAGGTCAAACTATAGTCTGGTCACAGGTTGAGAGTGTTGAACCCACGACCTTTACAATATGAACGCATAGTCTGAACGATATGACCCGCAGCAGTGGTACATTGGTAAGTCACTGCGTTAGCCTGTGGAAGGTCTCGTTCTTGAGTAGTTTGACATTACCCACTTCAGAATCTTGCTAGAATCACTGTTTCTATTACTAAACTTACGGTTGTTAGTGTTGAATTTACTGTTGTTAGTACTGAACTTTTGCTGTTGTTTGCTACTGTTAGTTGCCTTTTAGCTTCCTCATATTAGTTTCCAAGTTCCATATTTCTGCTGAGTCCGTTTACCTATTCAAGTTAGGTGCATAACATGTTACCATTCTTGAGATTACTGCAAAGTTCAAACTTGATGATGGAATTTGGTCTGGGGTTAGGAAAATATCCTGTGAAAAAGCTTCAGCACTCATACCAAGGGATTCTCTACAGATAACTCTTCTTGTCAAGAATTGCTTCAATATGATATTGGGATTTATAAATAACACCTATAAATCCATCTATACCCAGTCTTCCTAACTTGTAGCCAGTGCTAAGATTTTCCGACAAGGAGATTATGGTACATAAAACTTGAGGCAAACTTCCATGTGCATCATGGAGGAATATGGATGTCTCCATTCCATAACCCAATGAATACACCAAATTTCAAATTATGTTTGCTTTCATTATTTTTCTTTAATTTAATTTATTATATTTTAGTATTTATGCTTTTACTATTGTTTGTTCCCGATATGAAGGAGCTTGTGTATTGTGTGATGTGCATGCTCTCTCATGGTTTGGAGTTTCTTAATTGCTGACTTCTCTGGCACATTTAGTAGTTAGGCGACTTACATATGATCCAGTCTAGCACATTGGTATTCCAACTATTAAAAATAATTAAGTGCACAAATGAATTGATATAGTTAATTGTGAGCTTGTTATTTTTCTTATGCTGGCATGTGAATGTTTTAAATAGAATTCCTGTTAGTCCTTTTCTACTAGAATTTCCTTGTTGATAACCCACTATGAAGTTATGGGGGGGTACCCATGTTGTTGGTACTTTCAACTGTAAATGCATAAATTTTGAATTAAGGGTTGGAGCGAGTTGTTATGGTGTGGTTTATTCTGAGGTTGGGCAGTTTCAGATGTTCTGTTTGATTTCAATGATAATATCATAGATATATCAATGCTATATATGTTGTTGCTTGATAAATTGATTGGGAATGCCTCTGATTGTTGTTATGAATTTGATTATTGTGTGAAATCTATAATGCTCATTGTTTATTGTATCCTCAAATTGTTACTTGCTACATTAGAAGTCAAGGAGACTTGAAATCTGCATTTTAATGTGGCACAAGAAATCTACACTTAAGTTACTAGTACACGCCCATGAATTTAGGGAAATGATATAGACGATAGTTTATAGAAAATTTAGGATACAGTAACACTGAACGTGTCATATATGATAAATAGATATAATATATACAGACTACATCAAGGCACACAGTTAATTGTCAACCTAATTCAAGACAAAAATGCAAAAAGGAATTTTCATGCCTGAGCCATTATACAATGTATATATATATATATATATTCTTATGCTGAGCTGGGGAGGTCCAACCTTGGAACCTGCCCTAGACCTATAAAAATAGGCGAAATTATTTAACACCTCTCCAGTACCTACCATAATTTATAGGTAAACATTTTAATTTTTTTTTTGAAATTGTAACGAATGTGTTCTAATTGTTATTCCAATAAGTATACATCTAAGTAACACATTCCACATTATAACTATGTGAGTCCTTCTGTAGAGGTAATAGTTTGAGACGTGATGAGTGTGTTGACGATGTTCACTATAACGAGATATTTAATATTTAAATATTTAATTTTGTGAATATCACTTAGTAATTAATTTTGGATGATCTACCCTAGGCATTAATAACCATACACTTCTGCATTATTTCATATTAGGATAGAATACCCTGCATTAGGACAAGGAGGTCGCAAGACCACCCTCCTTGACCTCAGTACCAGTAAGATCTGCCTAACAGATAAAAATAGCAAAAACTATACCCGTTTATGAATGTGAAATTGCAAAAAAAACTATATGTTAAATTTGATTGTCTACCTCAAATTTTTATAGAATTTTATTATGTACACAAGAAACATTACAATGGTAAAGACATATGAGCGACGACGACGTGATTGCGCTGCATCACC
Organism: Pinus taeda; assembly: GCA_000404065.3. Classification (NCBI taxonomy): domain Eukaryota; kingdom Viridiplantae; phylum Streptophyta; class Pinopsida; order Pinales; family Pinaceae; genus Pinus; species Pinus taeda. The sequence continues at coordinate 184,370 of APFE031206167.1, forward strand.
GCCATTAATGCCGCCACCGTCGCCATCATCATCCCCATCGCCACCACTATCACCATCGTCTCCACCAAGACCATTATCAACATCAATCGCTCCAACACCAGAGTTGGCCGTGATAATGAGCTCATTGGAAGCCTTATTGGAGACATTAAAATAATCAACTAAGGCTAAGACCAAAGAAGAACTTCAACCCTTAGCTACCAGTTCAACAGAACCAAAGAATTTTGAGCATAAAAAATTAAAAGAAGATATTTCTAGGGAGCTTCAAAAAATTAAACTCCCAGAATTTTCAGGAGGTCGAGCAGGTGAACGCGCTGAGGCATGGTTAGAAGGAATGAATAGATGCTTTAGATTAAGAGAATATTCTTCTTTGGCAAAAACAAAAATTGTTGTATTTCAATTAAAGGAAAGTGCCTTGCTTTGGTGGGGAAATTTGGAAAAGCAACTGCACCTTACATCGGATAATGTCCCTTGGGAGCTATTTGAGGAAAGATTCCGCGCAAAGTATTTACCTCCATACTTTCAACAATAGCAAGCTAGAGCCTTCCATACCTTAGTTCAGGGTAATAAAACAGTGGAAGAGTACGAGATAAGGTTTATGGAGCTTGTAAAATACATTCACTACTTAGATTCTCATGAGCGTCAAGCTGAACGCTTCATATTTGGGTTAAATTCTTGCATCAGAGCCTTGGTGAGCATGTGGAAATCATCATCAGTAGCTGAGGTGGTAGAATGTGGTCGTTATGCAGAAGAGAACCTAGGAATAAAAAAAAATGTAGGGCCAGCAGAACCTTTACAATTAGGATTTCCAGGAAAAACTCCTCAAAATTTCTTCAGAGGAGGTAGCTCGAGGCCACCTTACAGTAATAGATTTACCCCTAAAAATGTAGGAATAAGAGCTCCCATGGCAGTAAACACTATAGCCGCGGAATCATCAAACACCAGTCCATGGACATCTCGTGGAACTGCCAGTAGAGGAAGAAATTCGAGAGGAATCAACATGAGGGGACGAAGCTCTTTATGTAGAAATTCACGCCCTGATTCAAGGGGATCAACACAGCTTAATTGTTGGGGATGTGGAGGACCGCATTTTCAACGTGATTGCCTAGAAGCTTCGTCAAATATATTGCATAGGAATGGAAAGGAACTAATATCAAATAATTGAGGTAACCATAGAATTCATGCAGTAGTCAGCAATGACCAAGCAACACATCAATCCATTGTAGTGGGATCTTCAGGTATTACTGATGGTATAAAACTCAAAATCTTATTTGATACTGGTGCCACAGATAGTTTCATTTCGTCATATGCATTAAACAAATGTGGGTTGGCAGCTCGCAGGCAAAATGATTTCAAACAAGTGGAAATGGCCTCAGGTGAACTCCAATCCGTGGGCTTAAGTGTGGATCAATGCAAAATTGACCTAGGGGTCTGTACAACGAAACTGAAAGTTTATGTCACTGCATTAGGAACTTATGATCTTATCATAGGTATGGATTGGCTAGAAGCTCATCAAGCTTAGGTAGATTGTTATGGGAAAAGAATTCTGGGCATAAATGATAACGGAGGAACAATCCAAATTCAAGGAATCAAGAGAAAAATATCTTTACGCTACATATCAGCAATGAAAATGAAGCGTTGTTTAAGAAAAGGCTGTCAGGCATATGTAATTCAAGAAGTAAGCAAAGAAAAAGGACCATCTGTAGAACAGTCTCCGGTGTTAGCCGAATTTCCAGATGTATTTCCAAAAGAACTACCAGGATTACCCCCTGTAAGAGAGGTGGATCTCACTATCGAATTAAAACTTGGTATCCAACCGATCTCTAAAACGCCTTATAGAATGACAGCTCCAGAACTTCAAGAATTGCAAGTCCAATTGAAAGAACTATTGGATATAGGACATATTCGGCCCAGTATATCACCTTATGGCGCTCCTGTAATTTTTGTGAAGAAGAAAGATGGATCTTTAAGATTATGCATAGATTATCGAGATTTGAATCGAGCTACAGTAAAGAATCATTATCCTATGCCTCGAATAGATGATCTTTTTTATCAAATGAAGGGAGCTGCTGTCTTTTCAAAAATTGATCTTCGATCAGGCTACCATCAGCTAAGGATTACTGAAAACAATATTTCCAAGACTGCATTCCGGACACGTTTTGGACATTATGAATTTACTGTGGTACCATTTGGATTAACAAATGCATCAGCAGTATTCATGAACCTTATGAACAGTGTTTTCCGCGAATATCTTGATCAATTTGTACAAGTCTTTTTAGATGATATTCTCATCTATTCCAAGAATAAGAAAGAGCATGAAGATCATTTACGGATAGTATTGTCTTGCTTTAGAAAACATCAGTTGTATGGAAAATTATCCAAATGTTCATTCTTTCAAAAAGAGATTCATTACTTAGGTCATATCATATCAAGTGAAGGGATTTCAGTAGACCCTAAGAAGGTAAAAGTAATCATGGAATGGCCAATACCGAAAAACGCACATGAAATACGCTGCTTTATGGGTTTAGTTGGTTACTACCGAAGGTTTGTGGAGGGATTCTCCAAAATTGCAAAGCCAATTACAACCCTTCAACGTAAATGTGTTAAGTATGAATGGACTGAGGAATGAAATAAAGCATTCTCTGAACTTAAAAGACTACTCACCAGTGCACCAATCCTAAGAGTCCTTGATATGGACAAAGATTTTACGGTATGTATTGATGCATCCAAACAAGGGTTGGGTGCAATATTGGTGCAGGATAGAGAAGTGATAGCATATGCTTCCAGAAAGCTAAAATCTCATGAAGTACTCTATGCTACTCACGATTTAGAATTAGTCGTTGTAGTGCTAGCGTTAAAAATTTGGAGACACTATCTAGTGGGACGAAGTTTTATACTTAAAAGCGACCATCAAAGTCTACAATATTTGTTCACCCAAAGAGACTTAAATGCAAGGCAAAGGCGATGGAATGAATTCCTAAGTGAATATGACTTTGGAATATCATATATTAAGGGAAAAGAAAATGTAGTAGCAGAAGCTTTAAGCAGAAAACCACGGATATTCTCTCTCATACCTATCAAAGTAGACTTAAGGCAATGAGTACTAGAATATATCATAAAAGATAGCTGGTATTTGAAGGTGAGATCTGGTCTTGAGGGTAAAAAGCCAAAAGATTCTAAGTTTGAATGATATGAACTAGAAAATGATGGAATCTTACGATTCCATGGAAAGATGTATATTCTTGATAATAAGGATCTTCGAGACACTATCTTTAGGGAAGCCCATAGAGCAATATATTGTGCACATCTTGGAGTAAAGAAAATGTATTCGGATACTAAGAAACTCTTCTTCTGGTTAGGCATGAAACGTAATATCGTTCAATTTGTTCCAAAATGTTTGGAATGTCAATGAGTAAAAACAGATCATTGTCACCCAGTAGGTCTCTTACAACCTCACGACATTCCTATGTCGAAATGGGAGATCATTTCTATGGATTTCATCACTGGACTACCTCTTCTCAAAGACACAATGCCATTCTGGTAGTAGTGGATAAGTTAACAAAAAGCGCACATTTCATTCCTGTAAGAGATACTTACGAAGTTGCTGACGCAGCTCGAGTATTCATAAATGAAATTATCAGATTCCATGGGGTACCTAAGAATATTATATCCGATAGAGATTCACGATTCACTTCAAGATTTTGGACTTGCATGCAGTTAGCCTTAGGAACTCAACTAAATTTAAGCACTGCTTACCATCCTGAGACTGATGGGCAAACAAAAAGGGTAAATCAAGTACTTGAAGATATGTTGAGAATGTATGTTATGGATCAGCAATCACACTGGGAAAAGTACTTACCCTTAGTCGAATTCGCATACAATAACAGTTACCACAGTTCAATTGGAATGCTGCCATTTGAAACATTATACGACAGACCTTGCAGAACACCGTTAAGTTGGGACAGGTTAGAAGATCGAGTGATGATAGGACCAGAATTAATCCAAGAAATGGAAGAGCAGGTAAGACAAATTAAACAACGATTAAAGGAAGTACAGGATAGACAAAAGAGTTATGCTGATGCTCACAGAACTGATAGGAAGTATGAAGTAGAGGATCGGGATTTCATCCGCATTAAACCAAATAAAAGTACTATTCTATTCGGAAAAGGGACAAAGTTGTCACCTCGATTTATTGGACCATTTAAAGTCACTGAAAGAGTTGGACCTGTCGCCTATCGTCTTGCCTTGTTGCTTCACTTGCATAAAATTCGTAATGTATTTCATGTATCTGTATTAAGACATTATATAGCTGATCAATCTCATAACCTTCAATGGAAGAAATTGCAGGTATCAGACGAGGGAATCGTATCGGTCGAACCAGTATGTATACTAGAAAGTAGGGTTCAACAGCTCAGGAATCGCCTTGTAGATCAAGTTAAGGTCCAATGGGACAAGTATAGTCCTGGATCAGCTACTTGGGAAGATACAAAGGACATATGTCAAAAATATCCTAATCTGTGTCAATTTTGAAGAACTTTAAACTATGTTTAGTATATATTTACTTTACTGCAAATCAAAGACTCAGAACCATTTTGAATAATTATATATAAACGTATAATTTTGTGACATAATATATGTTTAAATTCTGCTGGTACATGGATACCAAAACGAAATATGTTGTTGGTCTTACTAAATTATAGTGGTCAAAGTAAAGTTTAAAACAATTAAATGATTTTACTTCTGATAGGAATTAAGATATTATAAATCTGTTTTATTTTCAATATGATCGATGGAGTAGAAATCAAGGAATAATTACATTTTAAGTGAAAGTCAATGACATGAATAAAATATGGCAGATATGTTATACTGTAGTTGACATATGTGAATTATACATAAGTTATTTTGAATATGCTAATGCACATTTTATAAATGCATGGATAAGTGTATGATTGCAGATAATAAACAGTTACCAAAATGACCACGTGATGACAGAACCTCAGAACAATTAAGGCTCAAAGAGATTCTATGATAGGGTAATAACCCTAATTCTACTAGGAGGGGTGGAGGTGTTACCCACCGTTTATCCTCTGAACCCTGGAGTCATGGGAGGACTATGCGAATCACGCTCCCCTAGACGTGTGATGATGACCATCGAATGCTTATTGGGGATCAAGTCGGTATAATCGACGCTGTCACCCTTAGAGTTTATGAATGGTTAGATCAGTAAAAATGACGCCATGGCATACTCTAGTAGAGGACGGATAGGATGGGAGCGAAAGAGATTAGGAAGGATAGGATGTTTTTAGAATAGCTTGGGAACCTAGTTAGAGCAAGGCATGACCGTTAAAATCATAAACCTAAAATATTTGAAACACTCTCCTTATATTAAATAAGAATTTAACGTCGGTTTACAATCCTAAGAAGAATGTACTAATTGCTATCATAAGTAATCAAATAAGATAAAACCCTAACTTCGGGACGAAGTTTTCTGAAGGGGGAGTGTATGTAACGACCTATCTATTAATAAAAAAAATAAAATTAATTAATAAAATGATCTAAAATACAGAAATTAATATAAGAAATTAATATAATGTTATAACCTTAATAAAATTTTAATAAATCATAAAGTGATATATTTAATTAAATTTGGAAATACTTATGTATACGTAACAATAACAGTGTGATAGAGAAGGCGGGACATGGAAAGTGTCACTCGCAGATTAAGCGGTGGGTTGCTGATGGAAGGGCGACCACCGCCAAGAAACCTGATAAAACCACCGAGTAGAAGGTTACGGAGGGGGAATGGGAAGGAAAAGAATAGGGGGAAGAAATTCTGAAGAAGGAAATTATCCATAGGAAGAGCTTTAGTTGTCCTAAGGTTCTGGGCACGGGGGAACAATCAGCTTCTATTAAGAAGCTTTTTGGATTGAGCAGCGAGGTTCTGCTCAGTTTGGCTAGGTGGATTCGGTCTTTTGGTAACCGAAGCAATCAACTGGGCATCATCAACTTGCTAGAGGTATCATCAACCTGCTGGAACTACAGGGAAGTACCCATAGTAGTTCAGTTAGTCAACTCTGTTAAAAAAGAACAATTCTTTACTATAATTATATCTGCTTACAGGATCTCACAGTAATTATTCTTGCTTTACTGCAGTTATATCTGCTTAAAGGTTGACATAGTAATTATTGTTGTAGAAAGGCATCACAAGATCAAACAAGGGAAATGGGTTCTATGCAGAACAGGTTATTGGCTATAAAAAAAATCACGATGAGGAAATGACGATCATGGAATTTGATCACTATAATCAAATAGCCACTATGCATAATCATTTGATCACCATGGAAGCAAATCATGAGAAAGAAATGACTATATTCGAAATTGCTTCATGGCCATGAAAGCGAATAATGATAAAATGATAAAGGACATGGAAGTTGGTTAGATATCTCTTCAAAATAGATTATTGGCCATGGAGGAAAAGCAAGTACAATTAATAAAATCTATGGAATCAAATCATGCCAAGGAAATCAGTACCATAGAGGATAAGTATTCAAATGAAATAACTGCCTTTCAAAATAAGTTGGACAAAATGGAAAGATCACATATACAGAAGTTCCAACCCAAGTCGGATAATAGAGCACTTTCAACAAATCATAAGCCTCCATGTTCATTGAAGCAAGCTCCATCCCATTATGAGGATGTCATTTGTTCCATTGAAAAGTGGTTCATTAAAGTTGATCTGGATAAAAGGGAAACTGAAAGTAATCAGGCGCCCTTGACAAAACAGATGCAGGATATCTTGGACACTTCATATGAAAATTTTCAAGATCAAGCAGAATGTTCCACATCTTCAGCAGTGTAGCCCACCACAAAGAAAAGTATGAAGCAGAAGAGAAAAAGAAAGAAGCGGATAAATCTGATGTCCTTATACATCATAACATGGGGATAAGTCAAAGTCCTAAAATGGTTAAGATTGCAGATGGCAGATCTGACAAACAACCTATGGATCTGCCAAAGAGTAGGCAAATGCTCAAGAAGCACTATATTGAACACATCTGATGTCACAGGGCATCCTTTGTATTGTATCTCTAACCCTACACCTTGTTATTATAGCATTTCATTTTCTAGTTAGATTATATTTACATTTCATGTTAGCAGAATAGTTAATGGTAGAAGAGCTTCTATTTTCATGTGCTTAATTTTATATGATGATTTTTGGAAGGACGCTACTTATGTAATCTTATGTGTTGCTTGGATGGAGATTTTGGATTCTCACATTCCTCCGATGAAGCAACTTGTCCCCAAGTAGAGCCAGATGTTGACCACTCTGTGTCAACGACCCCATAGCAGTACACCCCTTTTTTCGCAAAAGGGATCTATCGTGTTCAAGTGTTCGCACCTTTCATATTTCATCATCAGTCGACAATTTTATAAAGATGTCAACCAATTATGCATATGTTTAATGTAAATAATCCTAGTATGACCACGTTTTTATCTAACAACCTAGGTAAACCTATTGTTTTGGTGACGATTTCCATTCTATGAGGTTTTTTATTTCACTGATTCATTTGTGTCTTTAGACACAAATGATTGGCAGAGTTTTTCTCTCCACCTTCACCCCAAAGCTAGGGTAGATTTTGTCATCAAGATCTAGGGCGAGTCGTGGTGTTTTAGATCGAGTCTTTGTAAAAGTGACTTGGAAATAAATTTAGCTAATTCGCTAAATTATTTTATTACAAGTCACTTGATCTACTAGATTATATTTTGTGTTGTAGAAATGGGTAAATGTTGAGGGTCTATAACGAACGGGTTTTCTCCCTTCATGTATTAAAATGTAAAGTCTTCATGTAACAATTATTTAGTGCATGGTTCCTCATAATGAGACACCATGGCTAAATATTAGAGGGTTGGAAAAATTTGTATGCACAAAGATTAGCTGTTCTTTGACCTCACTCTGATACCATGTTGCTTTCTAGCATACACAAACTAGATACATTTTCTTCAATAGATAACTACCAATGATTAGTTAGCATTAAGTACATATACATGATCCAATATCATTAAGCAGTTATACATAAGAAAATTCAACCATTAACACATTAAAAGAGTAGTACAAATAACAGTGCAACAATGAGACAATAGACACAGAAATTAGGCATGAGGAAACTGTTAATTTTAGGTATGTTCTATGCTTAGAGCAATTTATTTCAATTTTCACAGTTAGCTCAATATCTTTTCCAGATTAGCAATCACATCAGCATTAAAATAAACTATAGATAGAACATAAACATAAATCAAAGAAGAAAAGCCAAGACAAGAGCAAACAGGATGTGGCGCTAGCCAGGGACAAACCCCAATGTGGGGAAACCCTTGATCAATTTTTCTTTTATGTTCTTCAATAGTTCAGCAGAGAGAGAGAAAGTACATTTACAACAGAAGTCAACACTTTGACTTTCTAGATAAGAGAATAGATCATCTCTACATGAGATCAGTTGAAGACATGCTACTTCCACTGATTCTCCAAGGTGACTCCTTCACCTGTCATTGTGTTGCATCTCATCCATATGCTGCACCTCATCATATTGCAACATCATACCATGTTCCTGAGCTGCACCATGCTGCTTTACTACTGAGTTGTACGTTGTACACAACTTGCTTCTCTTAATCATCATGCTGCACACATCATGTTGCTGCTCTAGCTGTCACTACTTATTAGATACGTCACCTTAAACTGTCCTCATGAACAACCTCATCACTACACTGGTTGGGGCACAAACTCTGTCTGCTATAGCACCCTATTCACACCCATCAGATTCAACACAGCCTCTTGATCAGGCATAATAGACTGCGGTATTGTCTCCCTTCCTAGCTGTTGTCAAACGTTGGAATATAAGGCTAGAACCAACCCCTATACTCACCCAACAACCCACTAAAAGGGCTCAGTCCATCCGCAATGTCTTTTGTGCAATCCGCTGCCTAAGACAGAGATAAACCTTGCCACAAATGCCCTTACAAATAGCCCAGAAGTAGACTCCTGTAATGTGGCCTTAATGCTAGTTCATTTGCACTTCAAAACAATCATGAGAATGACCCTAACATCCTTCCCTTCTCTGCTGAAGTTGCCCTAACCCGCGGCCCTAAAACAGAGACCCTTCTCCTTGCCTTAAGGCTCCTTCTCTTTTTGTGGATTAGGGCCTTCTTGACTGTGGCTAGATATCTCTCCAAGGTAGCTAGGACTTGCATTTGAGTCTCCTCTTCACCTATGGCTAGATCTTCCTTCAAGACTACGGCTAGGTCTCCTTCATGATTACGCCTATGACTTCATAATTTGTAGCTACGACTTCATTATGACAACGGCTAGATTTCCTCTCTAGGGCTGCGGTTAGATGTCTCCCTTGACTGCGTATTAGGCCCTCCTCGTTGTGGATTAGGCCCCTCTCAACTGCAGTTAGGGCCTCCTTTAGTCAATGGATTAGGGCTTCTTTAGACTGCGTATTGGAGCTCCTCAAGGCAGCAGATAGATCTACTTTCACTTTGCGGCTATAGTTCTCCCTTTGACTGCGGCTAGAGCTCTCCCTTTGATTGCGGCTAGGTCATCTTCTTCTTTACTTAGGCCAGCGTATACTCTTAGTGTCTCTCCTTCACCAAAACCCAAAGACGTGGGGAGGAGGAGATCACATGAAGAGTATGTGTGTGTGACAAATGACTTCAAGTCCTCTTCTATTTATACTAAAACGTGGAAGTTGAATAGACATGACTGTTGGGCTTTTGAGCCTACATAAGTTGCTGGCTGACTTGACAATTTGTCCATAATCAAAATAAATTAATATCTTCATAAATACTTATCGGAATCGGATGATCTTTAGATCAATCCTACACCTCTCAATGAGAGGGATCCAAGAAAAATATCAGTTGCCATAAATAAGATGACCCACATGGAGTTTGGCCCTAGTTGCCAATTTTAACACTCCCTCTCAACTAGGGAGAACTCCATCCGCTGATCCATATGTCTGACTATACTATCTCTGCCATCAGTGCCCTGAACTACTCTACTTTGCTCAACTTTGTTTAGCTCTGCTCTTGCTTAGCTCTGCTGTGCTCTGCTGTGCTAAGCTCTGTTCAGCTCTGCTCTGCTCTGCTCAGCTTAGCTCTGCTCTGCTCTGCTCAGCTTTGCTCAGCTATGCTCTGCTCAGTTCTGCTCTACTCAGCTTAGCTTTGCTCGGCATAGCTCTGTTGAACGATGAAGAAGAAGAATTGATCAAGAATGTCTCATATCATTCTCTATTGACCTGAAGTCAGTCTTATCTGAAGAGAGTGTCACATCACTCTTACTAACACGAAGTCAGTTTTAGAATGTGTACCATTTTCACTGGTCCCAGACCAATCATCTACTGACCCGAAGTCAGTCTCAGAGTGTGTACCACTCTCATTGGTCCTAGACCTGTATCATTGATCCTAGATCAATGGAGGTCATCCTAGCATAGGGAGTACGGTAGATACAACGATGCGTCCATCGATAGAACTACTATGGTCCGTATCCTCATTTCCCTGCTCATTGATCAGATGAGAGGTACTTCCCATGAGTCCCAAACTGCATGGGTAGGATGCCTCGACAGGAGAACTAATCATCTTGTCCACAGGAGAACAAATCATCCTGTCCAGTGGATGCCACGAAGAACTAATCATCCTGGTCTACAGGAGAACAAATCATCTTGTTCCACAATCACCAAAGAGAACGAATCATCCTGGCCCACAGGAGAACTAATCATCCTGTACATAGCACACCACCAAGGGAGGGTGAGTCACCCTGTGGTCGTATGTTGCTCCAGTAAGTACCCCAAGCCCCCAGAGCTCCCAAAGCTCAATGTATGCAACATGCAGGACCCTTTTACAAGGGTCTCTCAATGACTCCAAGTTGTTTGGGAAAATCACGGATTTGATCTTTCCCTGAGGCTTTGAAAAAGTGTATGCGACCTATACATCAATCTCAATGTGATGGAGCCTCCCCGCTCATCGACTAACCATATCCCAGATAAGGCAGTATCTGATGTCTATCTGCTGGAGTAATCATCGAATACGGGATTCCTCAATAATCGAATCCCACCTCTGGTTGTCACAAGGAATCACAATGGTATTCATCATGTGTACAAACAACTCACTTAAGAGCTTCTGCAACCATGCAGCTTCACATGAGATCATACTCGTAGCTGTGTATACGGTCTCGGTGGTGCTTATAGCAACCAATTTCTGCTTCCTGCTCATCCATGATATCAAAGCAAAATCCAAAGAGAACTAGCACTAAGAAGTGCTCTAGTGATCCTCCACACTGCCTACCCAGTCAGGATTCAAATAATCATGCAGTTTCATATTTCTGGCAGTGTATCTCAATCCATGAGAGATTGTGCCCCGAAGATATCTCAGAAGATTCTTGGCACCAATCTAGTGAGGCTCAACCAAATATGAGCTCACCATGCTAACTGCAAAACATATGTCCGGATGAAAGTTCACCAAGAACATCAACGCAAATGAGTTTATGAAACTCAGAGGCATTTCCCAAATCTGGTCTGACATCACTACCATATACCTTCTGAAAGTTAAGATCCTTGAGGTAGTCACAGGCTTGCAGTTTATCATTCCACATCCGAAATCCAGCTCCCTCTTACTTCTGCAAATAAGAGGGTTTGCACCTGTCAGAAATAGGTCGTCCTCATAAGGTGCCAGTGTGAGAGGTCTATCATCCACAACCTTCGGGTAATGGTTTGGATCGGTTTCACTCCTAGTGAATCTCAGCTTCATTAGATAGCTATCAATCCTCTCATACTACGCCCGGGGTGTTTTGCTTCAAGCCATAGATGGCTTTCTTCCACCTATATACATGAGATTCCTGATTATGAATCTCAAACTCCTCGGGTTGTTCCAAACCTGTGGACCTGCTACATGAGGGGAATGGTCCCCTTATATGATTTTCCTTTGGTACATCTCAGACATGTACCTTCATGCTCTTTTTTAATTGGCATCCCTGTCACCATCTGATTCACAGACCTCTGATGCTATGTGTCAATGGACATGGTCCCCAGTGGACTTCCTGCAACTTGATACAACCCTGAACTCAAAAACATCTTTGAAAATTCTATTTTCAAACACGTACCTTTCCGTCGATGAGTGCCACCTTGTAACCTTCGACTTCCATTGCTGAAATAGACACCAGGTTCTTCTTGCGATCAAGTACATAAAAGAGATTCTGTAAATGAATCAAGTTACCCTCATTCAGTTGAGGGGTAACATTTCCTACACCCTTTCCGGGATAGGTGGCATTGGCTCCAAGTATAATCCCACGATTGTTTCCATCTCTACCAAATTAGAGAGTGCACCCTTCTATCTGATGAAGTTCCTTGAAGCACTACAATCAATAAGCCAAATTCCCAAAGAATCTAAAGGAGAGGGCCAATACAAGATAATGCTTCTTTATCTTATCAGAAACAACATTTGATTCTTCATACCTGGGTTCCTTGCTTTCTATGAAGAGTTAATCATTTCCTTGATGACCTAAATTACCTGTCATTCCTTTGATCATTGAAGATGTCCCTGGAATGATTATTATTTTCATTAAGAGATGTGTCTCTGCCATTCGAACATTCCTTCGCATAATTGCCAAACTTATTGTAACCAAGACTTCTGCCTTTCCTTCTACCCTTAGATCTGAACTTCCCAATGAAGTGATCTTTAGGTAGGCCATCAGAAACTTCCGCTACGCGATCCTAATAATATTCTCTGCTTCGACTTCACCCTCGGTGAATTTGAGGAGGGATGAGGAACCCATTGATCCTTCTGTCCTTTCCCAACTGTCTTCTGTGATTTTTCTTTCACTCTTGTTTGGGCTTTGTCTTCTCCTCAGCATTGATACCATGTTAATTTTAGGTATGTTCTATGCTTAGAGCAATTTATTTCAATTTTCATAGTTAGTTCAATATCTTTTCCAGATTATCAATCACATCAACATTAAAGTAAACTGCAGATAGAACATAAACATAAATCATAAAAGACAAGCCAAGACAAGAGGACACAGGATGTGGCGCTACCCAAGGACCAATGTGGGGAAACCCTTGATCAATTCTTCTTTTATGTTCTTCAATAGTTCAACAGAGAGAGAGAAAGTACATTTACAACAGAAGTCAACACTTTGACTTTTTGGATAAGAGAATAGATCATCTCTACATGAGATCAGTTGAAGACATGCTACTTCAACTAATTCTCCAAGGTGACTCCTTCACCTATCATTGTGTTACATCTCGTCCATATGCTGCACCGCATCATATTGCAACATCATACCATGTTTCTGAGCTGCACCATGCTGCTTTACTGCTGAGTTGTATGTTGTACACATCTTGTTGCTCTTAATCATCATGCTGCACACATCGTGCTGCTGCTCTAGCTGTCACTGCTTATTAGATAGGTCACCTTAAACTGTCCTCATGAACAGCCTCATCACTACACTGGTTGGGGCACAAACTCCGTCTACTACAGCACCCTATTCACACCCATCAGATTCAACACAGCCTCTTGATCAGGCATAATAGACTGCGATATTGTCTCCCTTCCTAGCTGTTGTCAAACGCTAGAATATAAGGCTAGAACTAGCCCTATACTCACCCAACATCCCACTAAAAGGGCTCAGTCCATCTGCAATGTCTTCTGTGCAATCCGTTGCCCAAGAGAGAGATAAACCTTGCCATAAATGCCCTTACAAACAGCCCAGAAGTAAACCCCTGTAATGTGGCCTTAATGCTGGTTCATTTACACTTCAAAACAATCATGAGAATGACCCTAACGTCCTTCCCTTCTTCGTTGAAGTTGCCCTAACCTACGGCCCTAAAACAAAGAGCCTTCTCCTTGCCTTAAGGCTCCTTGTCTTGCTGTGGATTAGGGCCTTCTTGACTGTGGCTAGATATCTCTTCAAGGTGGCTAGGACTTACATTTGAGTCTCCTCTTCACCTGCGACTAGATCTTCCTTCAAGACTATGACTAGGTCTCCTTCATGATTGCAGCTATGGCTTCATAATCTACAACCACGGCTACATTATGACAACGACTAGGTTTCCTCTCTAGGGCTACGGTTAGATGTCTCCCTTGACTGCGTATTAGGCCCTCCTCCTTGTTGTGGATTAGGCCCCTGTCAACTGCAATTAGGGCCCCCTTTAGTCAACGGATTAGGGCTTCTTTAGACTACGTATTGGAGCTCCTCAAGGCAACACATAGATCTCCCTTCAATTTGTGGCTAGAGCTCTCCCTTTGACTGTGGCTAGGTCATCTTCTTCTTTACTTAGGCCAACGTATACTCTTAGTGTCTCTCCTTCACCAAAACCCAAAGACCTGGAGAGGAGGAGATCACATGAAGAGTATGTGTGTGTGACAAATGACTTCAAGTCCTCTTCTATTTATACTAAAGCGTGGAGGTTGAATAGACATGACTATTGGGTTTCTGAGCCTACATAAGTTGTTGGTCGACTTGACAATTTGTCCATAATCAAAATAAATTCATATCTTCATAAATACTTATCGGAATCGGATGATCTTTAGATCAATCCTACACCTCTTGATGAGAGGGATCCAAGAAAAATATCAGCTGCCATAAATAAGATGACCCACATGGAGTTTGGCCCTAGTTGCCAATTTTAACAGAAACCCATAAATTTTTTCCTTATGAGAGAGAGAGAGTTCAATGTCCATCAATACATCCAAATAAACAAAATATCAAAAATAACAGATAACCAGAGAATGACCTCACAGATATCAAGCCTCTTTTCTTCCTCTCTTTTTCATCCTCCTTTCCTTCCAAATCGCTGGAGTAGACAGAAAATGTGTGATACGAATTGCCCAATTGAGGAGAAATACTTCACATGTAAATAGTTTTCACAAGGGGTCAAATAGGTGCCTCTAAGGGGCCCAGTTGACTTGAACAAAATAGAGGCTGACTTGAGCAATTTTGGAGGCAAAATTTAAGTATAAATTTTAATTTTCATCCTTTATTTTTTCCACATCATTTTGCTAGTGATAATTCCGACCGAAGTTGCCAAATATTCAACAACTTAGATTGACTGTAATATATAAGTAGATTCCTCAATATATGATCACACATTCATTGGAAATAAGTATAATCTTTATGGTAGATTTATGTTTCCAAGTGTGAAGTACATACAACAACAATAATCAATGGAAGATATTTGTAACCAAACTGCAAAGTTCACACAACATTTATCATTTTGTGCTTCAAAAATCAAGTTCATGAAAGGTGCATTGCATCATATTTTATAACATTTCAATCCTTAGCAATCAATATTTGAGGTATCCGTGTATATCAAAGCCAAAAGCAAGTTTGCTAATTCAATAATTAAAATATTTGATAAGTAACTACCCGTGCATAAATAAAATCAAAATCAGTTTAATTCTGTTAAGAGGTAGTGATAGAAAATTTAATAGATTTGGCCCGAATGCATTCTGCTTGGAGAGAAAATGCCGACAAGTGAAACTATGTTGTGGGTTAACATGTGCGAATGTCAAAAGATTTTTTTTTTGAAACCCTAATTAGTATGACATGCCTTATGTCCTACGGAATTGTGACAAAGGCTCTTTTGGACAATTGATGATGCATTCTGTCATATCAAGGCATCAACATTGTGATGCATGTTGCTCGAACCCGAAAATTTGTTGAATATCCTCCACTGGGCTCCCCAGTATGTCCTAAAGTGAGGTGTATCACAGTAACACTTTGAATATACCTTGAATTTGCCAACAGGACCAGATATCGTATGGATTGAGGGGTATGATTCTGTGATTTATTCTCTGGTAACTTATATCCCTCTGTCAAAAGATAACTGAATTCTAATAAGCATTAAAATCTTCCTTGTGGAATGGAAAATTACCTGGGTCGAGATTGGTTCTTGTAGAGGCAAAGAAAAAAAATTGTTGAATCGTGGTTTGTCCCTGACAACTGCATGGATCGAATCTCTGCCTATAGTAGCCTCGTCACCAAAATATTCGACTCTTTTTGTTTTTTTGTTTTCAAGTAAAAATACTGCAAGTTACCTACAGGTTCAGATTTAAGTGAGTGAACCCTCGATGTGAAGAAGGGGGTCGATTGGAATTGACTTGGAGGAATTGACATTTTGGCCGATGTGGAAGGAGCTAATATCTCAAGTGTCTCGGCTAGCGCTGCGTATGGTAATGGTTTTGGTGCCACGAGGGAGATGGATGAGGACGCGTGGTGCCAGCAGGTTGGAGTACATAGCCAGGATGGCCTTCAATTCGAACGGAGAATACCGGGTGGTCGCTTTAAGCTATGAAAGAAAGAAAGAAAATTATTTTAACGTCCATGAGGCTAAAGATAGCCTATGGGACATATTACTTCTTCATCTGCTTGATGTATTCGACCCTTCTTTTGTGAAGCCTCACAATAAATGCTCGCAGCTTATCGACAAACACCTCACTAAATAGATTATCCCAAGAGCTAGCTGCCAACATATCTGCATAACTTTCCCCGTTGTCTTTGAAGGCCTCACATTCTAAAATGAAATGCTTTTTTGTTTCCAGTTTTCCAGAAGAACAAAAAAATGCATACTCTTTCCTCCCACATTTCTTTTGGTCTTTTCCAACGCCCTGTTTCACAACAGAGTTGATGAGAATTAGTCCTTAACTGAGAAATAAGAATTTTGGCTCCCCAAGAGATATTGGCCTCTATGTATGCTTTTGGTTGATGACTATGAGTGGGATTAAACACTTCAATATAGTACATTTTCTTTCTTCCTAGGTCCTTATCCAAAGTGCGCTTGTGGAACTTACCCATAACAAAAGCTTTTATCTCTTTGTTGTTTATGGGACACATGTTCGAGCAAATACCCAATTTACTAAACCATTTGTTATTTTGCTGCATCTAAGTCTTTCTGTTGCACAATATGTCATTAAAGACAACCTTAGGCCATCTATCCTCTTCCATTTGCTCATTTTTTTAAATACCTTATGACTCGCACCATAGCAATTGCTTCAATAGGAGCAGCCCCTGTTTCACTTAACAAGATAGCATAAGAATCTGCACTTTTAATCTTGAATTTGTTTGTAATCAAACGCTTCTAAATTTTCTCAATTTGTTTCCACTACATGTTGGATGTACTGCTGGCCCATAGTTCACAACCATAGAGAATCACCGAAATCACTAGAAGCCCAAAAAGATTTTGTGTGGTTTTCTAGTTCCATAACTATGCCTATCTACACCTATTTTGAAAAATCATAAAATGCTTTCCAACCCCCCAAAGTTCGTTTCTTTCTACAACCATCCCAGCTTAGATTTTGTTGAAGTCAATTCCAAGTTATTTGTAATTTGCAACTTCTTCCAGAATGTTGCCTTCAAAGTAGAACTTATGCTAGTTATGTTTTCTTTTTCTAGAGAAAACCACTACTTCCTTTTTGCTGATATTGACTTGCATCCCCACACTTCTACAAAAATGCTCAAGGGATAGTAAGTGCTCTTGCAAACCAAGAGCTGATTTAGCAATCAGAATGAGGTCATCTATATACAAAAGAAGCCTTGTAACAAACTTGCCCAAATGGATTCCATCACCCCCTTACGAATTTAACCACTCCTTAAGCTTGTTGATATATAAACCAAAAAGGGTAGGAAATAGTGGGGAACCTTGCTTGACCACGATATCGCTTCTAAAACTTTCAGAAATGCTTGTTGAAGTTCTGATTTTGACTTTCACCTCTTCATACAGCCTATGCACAGCTGCTCTCAAATGTTTAGGAACCCCAAGTTCCTCCATTTTGTGCCAAAGCTTATCCCTAGAAACCGTGTCAAATGCTTTTCTGAAATCAACAAAGCAACAAAATACTTCTTTCTTTTTCTCCCAAAATTTTTCAGTGATGTGCCTTAAAGTTATACAATGATCAACTGAGGAATGTTTAGGTCTAAAACTGCTTGCCCTTTAGCACGCTTATCTCTTTCTTCAATCCACTTGTTAATTTTATTTTCTAACATGCTTCCAAATAGCTTTGCAAACAAAGGCTTTATCATTATGGTCCTATAATTGGAGGGATTGACGTCATCGTTCTTGAAAAGAGGTATTGCCAAACTAGTTGTCCAATCTGTTGGGAGCCCCTATTGTATGATGTTGTTCAAAATTTTTGTAACGTGAGGTGCAAGAATCGTTGAGCCCCACTTTAGATATTCTTCTTGGAGTTCAGCTAAGTCTTTTGCTTTTCCAACACCCAACTTCTTGATACCCATCTCTACCTCTTGCACCGTGAAGAGTTCAGTATCAGTGTTGACCAAGGGGGGAGGGTCAACCTTGGGATCCTGCTCATAAAGTTGTCTTGCATAGTCAAACCATTTAGAAGTTGTACTACTATTTCCAGTTTGTATCTTTCTCGGTTGGAGCTCCTCCCAAAATAATTTGGGATTATTTTTCCCAAGGAAGATTAGTTCTTCCCTCCTTGAAACCATGAAATCGGCCTTTTTCTTGCTTAATAGCTTCTTGTAAGCTTTGAGCTTTATGTTATCCTTGTTTGACTCTTTCGACATTCTCCTTGCCTTTTTGCATTCCTCGCCAAACCAAGCATTAACCGGAAAGCAATTTGTTTCAGACTTCTCAATTTTTGCTCTTTTGCACTCTACAAGTGTGCATTGAATGAAATGTGTTAATTCATGGTTATGAAGGTCGTGCATTGTGATTTTCTCCTTCTTGAAGAGCGCCTCTAGCATCATTTTGAAGGTAATACAATTTTCTGGAGTCAAAAGAATTCTGCCTTTTGGGAGATTTTGTTGGACATGCTGAATCTTTAACTCTAATTGTCTCTTTCCAATCCAAGAGAAACTTAAATAAATTGGCTTTTGATCTGATTTTAAGTCACAAAGTTGATCTCCAATCAAAACTTCCTCCATTTCCTCACACAAACCATGCGAGAAAATTACATAATCTACTACACTTGCTCCACTGTAAGTATTGCAAGTGAAATTACCTGACTTTGCCCATCTATTCAAGCCATTACAAATGACTAAATCAAAGGCCCCACATAAAGTAAGCAATTGTTCACCAAAGAGATTGCCACCCTTGTCCTCTGAAATTCTTTCCCGCTGATGATTACTCTCTTCTGTAAGCCAAACAGGGTTGCAGTCTTCTTTACAACAAAGAATGCTAGCTTGCTCACTTGTAGTCCTAGCATTGAAATCAACCAATATAAGGACTTCACCTCGCTGAGAATACGTTGCAATATCTGCTTTTAAGGCTGCAAAGGGATCTTTGTTGTCAAGCCCTCTACCTTTGTAGATTTTTGAAACTTGCGGCACAAAATAACACGCTGCAATTCTGATATGGTTTCCATTTTTTGATATTTTAAACCAAATGAATCGTTTATTTGTGTCTTCTTTTTCTTACTGAATAAGACGATCGTCTTTCTCCCTCACTAAAACCATGATACGCCCGTGCCCTTTGCCATTCCCTGTTGCCTTGTTCCACACTGCCATCTTTTAGTATCCTTCAAATAGAGGTGTCTTGCACTCTTCATGTTCATGTGTTTCTATGAGGCAAATTATGTCTCTATCTTTTGCAATAGGCCTTAAATTCCAGGTCCTCGTCTCCATGGGTAACCTCTGCAGTTCCATCAAACTAATCTTAAGGAAACCTAGGTGTTGGTACCATTCTATGACCCCTTTTCCCTCCCAAAACATAACCATTTCCTACCTCTTCTCATCATTTATTCCTCAAATGCCTTGGAAATTAATTAATTAATAGTTTTATAGTTGTTGAATTGCATTTAAATTGATTTAGGGGTTTTGTGTTAATAAATTAGGATTTTTGGCCTAAATCATACAGGAAGTCTCAACAACCTGTAAATGGCTTATCGTTTGAGATGTGGCATGACAGCCAGGTTAGAGCGAAAGGTATGGGCGAAAAGAGGAATGTCCAAGCATGGACAAGCACCTATCCCGCAGCGGAAATATCCCTCCTGTATGCACGGTCAACGCCTAGTCAACTATGGCATGTTGGCACAAAGGTAGCAACAACACTCAGTTATAGTCCAGTCGATTTTTAAGTTGTTTCCTAGTTTTTATATGCGTAAGATAGGATAGGAACATCTCTGCGTTTTTACAAAAGCAGCAACAACCGCCCATGGATAAACATCCATTTTTCAAAGGATGTAATGT
The DNA here is from genome assembly GCA_000404065.3 of Pinus taeda. Lineage (NCBI taxonomy): Eukaryota > Viridiplantae > Streptophyta > Pinopsida > Pinales > Pinaceae > Pinus > Pinus taeda. The sequence continues at coordinate 204,558 of APFE031206167.1, forward strand.
ATGTAATTAAAAGGCCGAACCGGGTTATATGTTCGTTTACCTACCTACCTACCTTTTGGATATTGCAGACTGTTACGTTTTACATCTACATTCCTTGTCGCTTCAGAACAGAGCTTTTGGTTTAATATAAGATTGCATTACAATCTCTGTGCATTGCTTAATACTGTGATCGTGGTGTGACTATCTCGGTGTGCCAAAGACGCGGACGGGCCCTGCGTGCATGGTATACCGACATTTTAATTACGTTTGCATTGTATTTGCATTGTGATTTTAATTTCATTTTACAGTCAAGCGTTTGAATGGTATTTGGTATCGATTTATATGCTCAGAGATTTGATTGATGCTTATGTTGTGTTTATGAATGCGTTGTTAGATGTCTGTGCATGTGCTTGAACAAACCTTCATCTGGATTGTGAATTACATCTTGTAAAGGATTTGATCCAGGGTTGCTTGTAAATCACTGATATGGACGATGCTTATGATTTTTACTTTGCATGCTTACATTAAATATTCATGACTGTTGAGTGACATTGAACAGGAGTTTCATGTTGGTGTCTCTGTAAGGAGACCGAAGCCTTTAAATCTAGTGATACACAGCATGTTATGGATTGCATTTTAGTTGTTAATAGCATATGGTTTGATGCTTAGTTAAAGCTTTCATTGATATTTTAACATTAGATTTAATCTCAGCACTGTACTTAGGAATCATAGGTCTAAAATAGATCCTTTATGCTTATATATTTTAGGTACACGCCTCTAAGTATACGCACCTTGGTTGATAATAAATTTAGACCAATCTAGCACCCTAGATAGGACACTACAAACTCAACTCAAGTTGTTACAGGGCTTCTAGAGCATTTGTCCAACCAAGGCTTCCAGGAAATAATAACTCAACCCATAACCAAAGGAACATCAGAACCAACCAGAAAACAAAAGTAAAGCACACAACACCATGGCTATCTAGGAAATGACAAGGTTAGGCAAAACCACTTTAAATCCAGGCAATGCTGCATGCCAATGACAGATCATAACCAAGAAACCACATAAATGTGCCATGCATGCCAAAATTAGTAAGGAAGTCATACATGCAGCTTGGTACCTACAAGAAAAATCCATTGCAGCTGCTGATCCTGATGTCCTCTTGCACTTTCCTGCTTTTCCTTTTCCTTCTTTCTCCAAATCCCACATATGCCACACTCCTCCAAGAGTCCTCCAAGAAACTGTAAGTGTCCAAGAGTATGAGAGAGAGAGAGAGAAAATAGAGAGAGAGCTCCAAGCTAAAACTGGCAAAAAGCCCGTGAATTGATCCTCATAAGCCTTTTTATTAATGAGGCCTCTAATTTCTTCAATTTTCCATTATTTTCCTTAATTTTCCTCCTCACATGCAACTTGTGACCTTTCACCTTACTTTTCTCCTATTTTCCTTATTTTCATAAATAAATTGCCAAAAAATTCCATTTTGCTTTTCCAAAGCCTTTGACATTGCCTTTGCTAATTTCCTTAGCCATTAATTAATCACAAGTGATCCCCATCAATATGTTTTTTCCAAACATTCAGCTTGGAATACGTGTCCCATGGCCTTGGTAAATATTTTTCCTTTATTTAATTTTTACATGGATTTTTGACTAGGGCTGTTATAGAACCCTCCCCCTTGGGTGAACACCATCCTTAGTGTTCAACGATACCTACAACCACAAGACTACTGTAAGAAAAATATACTACCCATGGAGCTTTATAACTTAGCTCGATGTAGTATTTACAATGATCAACCTATTGAGAATAAAACCAACATGGAAACATTGCAACATAACAACATAACAACATGATAGCCATAATGACATGACACCCATACCACTTATTGGAGCTTTATAACATAGCTCATGGTGGTATTTACATCCATATACATATGTACATATACCAAAACATCATACCAAAACATATACCAAAACATATACCAAAGAAATATACCAAAACATTCACTCAACCAATGAATAGAGATGGATACATAACCTACATTTGATCTGCCATCTCCCATGTAGCTTCATCAAGACCAAAGTGCTTCTACTTCACTTTAACCTGCTCGATTGCTTGGTTATGGAGCATGAGCGTCTTTCTTTGTAAAATGCACTAAGGCTCCGTCTACAATTCTCCTTCTAGTTCCACCTGCAATATAGACTAGTCAATCACATGATCTTCATAGTTAACATACTTGCTAAGAATTGACACATGAAAAACATCATGGATTTTCACTGTTTGAGGTAGTGCAAGTCGATAGGCTACTGGTCCAATCCTTTCAAGAATCTTGAAAGGTTCACAAAACCGAGGTGCCAACTTGGCACATGATCCAATCCGTAAGGAAATATTTTTCAGCATGATGCACACATACACTTGCTCCCAAATCTAAACCTCCTTAAAGAATCTGTTCCAATCTGCATAGCTCTTTTTCCTATCTTGTGTTGCTTTCAGATTCTTCTTGATTACCTACATTTCCTGTTCCATTTCTTCCAACATGTTCGGTCCAATCAACACCCTGTTAACTAGATCACTCCAACTGATGGGAGAATTGAAAATCGCCCATACAATGCCTTAAACATACTTATCCTCAAAGATTCCTAATACCCATTGTTGTAAGCAAACTCTACCAGTGGAAGATACTCTTCCCACTTCCACTGTTGATGCATCACACATATCCTCAACATGTCCTCTAATATCCTGTTGACGCCCTTCATCTGTCCATCTATCTATGGATGATAAGATGTACTGAAGGCCAACTCTATACCCAAACAACTCCTTCCAAAAATTGGAAGTGAAATTTGCATCCCTGTCAGACACATTTTTTTCAGAGCACCATTCAATCTCACAACATCTCCGCTGAAGACCTGTGCTACATCATTCACTGAGTATGTAGAATTCACTGGAATGAAGTGCGCAACCTTGTCAACCTATCCATCACGACCATGATGGAATCATGCTGTCTAGATGTCCTTAGTAAAATTGTGATAAAGTCCATGTAAATAACCTCCCATTTCCACTCTGGAAGCAAAATTGACCGTAGTAGTCCACCTGGATGCTTACACTCTGCCTTCACCTGTTGAAAATCCAAGCACTTAGCCATGAACTCTGCCATGTCTCTCTTCAAATTTGGCCAATAGTAAAAATTATTCACCATTGTCAGTATCTTCTGAGAGCCTCGGTGACCTGAATATGGTTTCACATGAAACTCCCTCAAGATCACCTTCTTGAGCTCACTAATGTCTAACACATATATCTTGTCACTAAACTAGACCAATCCATCTGCCGTAAGGTAATAGTCCACATCTTGTGCGCCTGCACCTGTACATGTACCTATACATGTACTTTGCTGTAACCTATGCCTAAGCTCCATATACCTGACATCCTGCTGACTTGCCTTTAAGATCCTATCATGTAGATATGTCCCATAAGAATTCATAGCTTCTATGTGGTTCACCTGTATTCACCTGCTAAGAGCATCTGCAACCTTGTTCTCTTTACCTTTAATGTACTTGATCTCAAATTCGAACTCACTGATCATGGCCACCCATATGGATTGCCTGGCATTTAGATTTGGTTGGTCAAATATATATCTCAATCCACTATGATCGCTCATTAATACAAACCTCCTGCCCAGAAGATAGTGCCTCCACAACTTCAATGCATGGATGATCGCTCCCAACACAAGATCTTGTGTCAGATAATCATGTTCGTGCTCATTCAGTTTCCTTGATTCATAAGATACCACTTGTCCATCCTGCATAAGAAATCCACCAAGTTCCCTCTTGCAAGCATCTATGCATACCAAAAAATATTTGTCTGGATATGCAATCCTTAACGCTGGAGCATTATTTAAGAACTACTTCAACTATTCGAAACTTGCTGCACATTCCTTTGTCCATTCAAACTTCTTACCTTTCCTTTGCAACGATGTGATCAGATAAGCAATGGGAGAGAAGTTCATGATGAACCTCCTATAATAACCTGCTAACCTTATGAATGATCTTACCTCATCCACATTTCTAGGAGCTTCCCATTCCATGATAGCCCTTATCTTCGCTAGATCCATTACTATGCCTTCCTTAGAAACCACATGCCCAAGGTAATGTACCTATGTATGAAAGAAACTACATTTTCTTAGCTTAGCATACAACTGATGCTCTCTTAGCAATCTTAACACTGCTGCTAAATGTTCAACATGTTCTTCTTCATTTTTAGAATATATCAAGATGTCATCAATTAACAAAATAACAAACTTGTCCAGATAAAGAAACAACATGCTGTTCATCAAGAACATAAATATAGTTAGAGCATTAGTCAAACTGATTAGAACTACAACAAAATCGTGATGTCTGTACCCGGTCCAGAAACTTGTCTTGTGAATGCCATCTTATTTAATGCATACCTAATGATATCCGAATCTCAAATCAATCTTCGAGAACACTGCTACTCCCTTCAACTGATCAAACAAATCATCAATCCTTGACAATGGATACCTAATCTTGATGGTCACTTTATTCAACTGTCTGCAATCGATGCATAGCCTAAGGGTGTCATCCTTATTCTTCACAAACAACACTAGTGCACCCCAAGGCGATACACTTGGCCTAATGTATCCCTTGTCAAGCATTTCCTTCAACTACAACTTCAGCTCTACCAGCTTTGGAGTGCTCATCCTGTATGTTGCCTTCGATGCTGGTGCTGCCCTTGGTACCAACTCGATAGAAAAATCCACTTCCCTATGAGGTGGAAACTTTGACATATCTGAGGGAAATACATCCTGAAACTGTTGTAAGATCGGGTACCTTCTTAATACCTCAATACCCTCAACTTCCTTACCTTTGTCATTGGAAATATGTACTATGGATAATACACATACTTTCCCATGACTATGCTTTGCTTGCATAGCTGTCACCATTCTAACTGATATTGCCTTCTTCTTACCCTTTAAGACTCTGCGTTCCCCATTGTCATCCACACACTCAATATATTTTTTCATAACAATCCACCTTAGCCCTATGAATATATAGCCCAAAATCATACTATATGATCCCAACGAAAATACATTCAAATGTGCTAATGTAGACATACCATTTAACTCAAATGCACAAGCCCTTAGCCAATTATGAACTCTCTTCTTTGTACCTGAAGCCAACTGCACTAACCAATATTTTGCATGCACTTCTTTATTCAAACCACACTTATCCACTAGGTCAGGATTAACATAAATATAATTAGATCCAGGGTCAATCAAAATAGAAACAACTTTATCACAAAGCTTACCATTCATCTCGATAATAGACACCTGGTGATCTACCTTCCTATTATCCAATGCCGCATAAAATCGAAGAACACTCTGTTCATCATCCCACATTGTGTTATGAACTTAAATTCATAAAAATTAATTAAAATATTAAAATATTATTTAAATAATAAAATGATTAATTATAATCATTAATTAACCATGTAAATTAGTTAAAAGAAGAGACATTAGGTCCTAAGGGACATGTCTCTATTGATTAAATACGCATGGCCAACTCAATCTTAACTCCCTATTAAAAGGAGCACCACCTCAGGCCTTTAATCCATCATTCAAAAATATATATCTATATTATATAATATATATATATATATATATATAATATATATATATATATATATATATAATATATATATATATATATATTTATATAATATATATATAATATATATATATATATATAATAATATTATATATATATATATATATTACTTTCAAACTCATGTGGTGTATTTTAACAATCAAATAAGAAATAAGAAATTTAGATTTATAATAGTGGTATCGAAGCCATAATCCTCTGGTGGCAACCCATAGCAACCACACTCCTTGTGGTGCGACAGCCTTGCCGGCCTCCGCTTTCTCTCTCCTTCCCCTGTGTTCAACTCCACGTTTTCCTATTCTACTGCTCACCTTTTTTTCGTTGCTCCTTGTTGATTTTATTCCCTGTCGCCTGGTTTCCCACACCCCACATCCCCACCGCATACATTACATTCTGTTGCACCCACCTTTGGCGACACAACGCACAGTCAATACATCACGTGCCTGCTCCATGGCATGGAAGACCAAGCCACTATGCATCCGTAGATCCCGACATCGTTTCCCATGGAACATGCTTAAGCAACGTCCGAGGTTAGAGCCCCATCAACAATTGTGGCTTGTTATTGATGGTCAACGGTCATGACAGGTCAGAAAAATTCATCGTTTGAACTTGGAATTATGTTTAATTTAATTAAAATTATATAATAATATTGACGGGTCAGAGAAATTCGTCGTTTGAACTTGGCATTACGTTTAATTTAATTAAAATTAAAAAGATCTAATATATATATATATATTATATAGTTGTATATTATATTATATATATATTATCTTTATATATATATATATAATATATATATATAATATATATATATATATATTATATATATATACACACTAATTATATACTCAATATATATTATGTAATTAATAATTTAATTAAGTAATTAGTTAAAAAGATAAAATAAAAAAAATTGGCTCTTCAAGAAAAAACAAAACAAGATGGCAAGCAACAACAATGACAATATGAAAAAAATGAAGAGGACATCAGCAAGTTAAATAAACACACAGATAACGTTAATAAGTTAGTTAGTAAGTAGGACCAAATGGCCAACAATATCTCTTACTTAGAAAACTTGATGAGCCAGCGTTTCAGAGAGTCTGATCCCCCTTCAGCTACATAGACTCCCAAGAGTCCGGGAGGTGAGAATTCTTTAGAGCATGAGTTCCCGAGGCATGAGAAGCAACAAATAACACAAATTCACTTCGAAGGAATCCAATATTATACTGAATCTTCTGAAAGGAACCATATTTAAATAAAAAATGAATTACCTAAGTATGATGGTAAGAATTATAAGGGCGCCGTCATATGGGTAAACAAGAAGGACGACATTTTTTTACGAACCCTCCACTTGGCGAGCAAGAAAGAGTCATGACTGCATCCAACTACTTAGAACCAGAAACGTATGAATGGTTTTTGTGGTGGTCGTCTAAATGTACGACTTGTTCGTTCAATTGGTAAAACTTAAAAGACGCCTGCTAGAAAGGTTTCATGAGGAGGAGGATAATGTCTACAAGAGATTCATTCACCTAAAGCAAAAGGGATTAGTGAGTGAATACACTCACGAATGGGAAGTATTAGCAGTAACGTAGAGAGGGTGAGGAGCTGCTAAAAATGTATCGCTGTGGTCTTAAAGATTACATTCATGAAGAATTAAAATTGCATAAACCTAAAACCATTGAGGAGTCCAGACATACAGTCATAGTTATCGAACGGAAATATAAACTCCACAAGGCACCATATGCCAGTGATGAGAGAACTAACAACTATTCCAAGGGGAAGGCAGGTAAACCCTCGTCAGAGAACAGTAGCAAGTAGGTGCCACCACCATTGCGAAATGAGGGGAAACAAAAATCTAGTGTCGAAAAGAGAAAGGATGGAAAATGCTAGAAGTGCGAAGACAAGTATTACACAGGACACAAATGCGCAACACAAAAATTGTACAACTGTGAAGCCGAACGAGAAGAAGAATTTTTAGAAGAAACCTCTGATTAAGAGGATAATGAATAAAAGGCAAAACCTATTCTAGATTCAAAGGAAAACATGCCAAAAATTTCATTAGCAGCCATCACAGGGATAGCTTAACCACAAAAACTGAAGCTTAAAGGTCACAATCGAAAAGCAAAGTGTTATCATTCTAGTAGACTCATGAAGTACACACAACTTTGTAGATGTCAATGTTGCAAAAGGACTGAACATTTTTTCTTATTCGGTAGTAAATTTAAAAGTTATGGTAGAAGATGGAAAACATATAGATGGAGTAGGCAAGTGCCATAAGTTTAAGTTGCAATTAAGCAACTAAGCAATGGAATCCAGTTTTTATACAGTTCCCCTAGGAGGAGTAGATTTTGTTTTAGATGTACAATGGTTAAGAACACTAGGCACATATTCAACAAATCATATAAAGAATTTCATTAAATTCAAATGGGATGGAAGGAAACATCAGTTGTTCGGGTTTTAGGCACCACCAACGCAAGTCATCTCCGCTCAATAGATGAAGAAAATTATTTGCAAGGGGGCACCAACATTTGCTGCACAATGTTAGCAATTGGAGTTATTATCGACAGAAGGGACTCATCAACCATAGAAAATTTCATCCTTGATTTAGAAACATGAGAAGGTTTTTCAAGATCTACTAATGAATTTACCCCTTGAGAGGCAAATTGAACACATTATCAAAGTCAAACCAGACTCAACACCAATAAATGTTAACCCATATCGTTATCCCCATCACCACAAGAAAGAAATAGAACACTTAATACAAGACTTGCTGAGGCATGGAATCATTACGAAAAGTAGAAGCCCATATGCTGAACCTGTAGTATTGGTCATGAAGAAGGATGGATCCTTTTGATTATGTATAGATTACATAGGTTTAAACAAAATCACTATTAAACATAAGTTTCTGATTTCGTTCATTGATGAAATGCTAGATGAACTACACAGTGCATAATACTTTTCCAAATTAGATATAAGATCAGGATACTACCAAATATGAGTAAGGCTAGAAGACATCGAAAAGACAATATTCAGGACTCATGAAGGGACTTATGAGTTCAAGGTCATGCCATTTGGATTAACAAATGTGCCAACCACCTTCCAAGCAACAATTAATGAACTCTTTCACCCTTATCTACAGAAGTTTGTATTAGTTTTCTTCGATGATATTTTGGTCTACAGTAAGACATGGAAAGAACATCTAAAGCATCTGAAAGAAGTATTGTCTGTATTGGAAAAGAACCAGTTTTACGCCAAACTATCAAAACATATGTTTGGGAAAAATGAAGTTGAATACCTAGGGCATGTTATATCTAGGAAAGGAGTCCAAGTGGATCTTGACAAAATCAAGGCAATCAAAGAATGGCCCAAACCCAAGAACGTATCCAAGCTAAGAGGATTTTTAGGTTTAACTGAGTATTACAAAAGATTTATAAAAAACTATACACATCTGATAACACCCCTGACCAATTTGTTAAAGAAGAATGCTTTTCAGTGGAATGACCAAGAAGATAAGTGTTTTGATAAATTAAAAGAAGTAATGTCAACCACACCAGTACTAGCAACTCTTGACTTCTCCAAACCGTTCATAGTCAAATGTGATGCTTTGGGGTTTGGAATTGGGGTTGTATTAATGTAGGACAACCACCCTATAACATTTGAGAGCAAGAAACTTAATAAACGAGAAGTCTTAAAATCAACATACCAAAAGGAGATGATCACCATCATACACACTTTGAATAAGTGACGCCAATATTTGCTTGGAAGTAAATTTTCAGTCCAAACCGACCACAACAGTATTCAGTTCTTACTTTAGCAAAAGCCATTATCAACAGAACAATAGAAGTGGATGGAGAAGTTTTCAACCTTCGACTTAGAAATATTACACAAGAAGAGAAAGGAGAATGTTGTAGCTGATGAACTCTCATGTAAGGATGACAACCACACAACATGTGCTACCATGATAATTGTTCTAGAATGGTTGGAAAAAATACGAGCCGAATATGCCAAGGGTGATTATTGTGACTCCATGATTAAGGATATTAGTCAATATACCAACTTTGAGTGGAAGAATGACATCTTATGGTACAAGGGTAGAATTTACCTAACACTCACATCCAAATTTAAGGTAAAAATACTAAAAGAGTCTCACAATTTTCAAGCACCTGGACATGTCGGATTTTGCAAGACTTACTAAAACATCTGAAAGTCATTCTATTGGAAAGGTACACGCAAGGAAATTCAGAAATATGTTGTGGAATGTGATATTTGTTAAAGAAACCAGAGCGAAAATGTTCCCACTCCAGGATTACTACATCCACTACACATTCCAAATCAGAAGTGGGAAGCGATTTTGGTGGACTTTATTGAAGGACTACTTGCATCTAATGGGAAGCATAAAATATTTGTAGTAGTCGACAGACTCACTAAATATGCCCACTTTATGGCTATTAAAAATATAGACACAACTAAACAAATCATCGATGTGTTTTTTAAAAATATTTGCAAACTACACAGGCTTCGTAAGGTCATCGTCAATGATCGAGATGTAAGATTTACGGGAAATTTTTGGAAGGAATTCTACCACCAAGCAGGGATATCCCTCAACATGAGTTCATCCTATCATCCCCAAATAGATGGAAAACCAAAATTGTTAATAAATGTTTGGAAACATATCTGCATTGTTTCGTTACAGATAAACAAAATAGATGGACCCAGTGGCTACACTTGGCCAAATGGTGGTATAATACCACCTACCACACGTTAGCGAAGATGACACCCTTCTAGGCCTTATATGGTTATGAGCCATCCTGGTGGAAATATTTTGCACTCCTTGATCTAGGGTATTGTTAATAGTGCTGGACCTGCCAACATGTCAGGGGATCTCCCCGGTAAGAAGTCCCAATTAGACCTCAGAATTTTTGGTGTAGGAGTCCCAGTATTGGGTTGTATAGCAATGCCTTGACCATGATTCTGCACAGATGTGAGTAAGATAACTTTGTTTTTAGTAAGGGTTTGACCGCTCCAGTGAGTCAAGGAAGGTGCATGAGAGGTTATAGCACAGGTGAGTTGAGATGAGTGCACCCCTTGGAAACCTGTAATAGTACTTAGATGGGAAGGGAACACACGAGTGAAGATACATCACAAGCTGGAAAGCAAGTCAGCTGGAAATCCAAAGTGATGGTTAAAGCAATCAACGCATTTTAGAAAGATTCATACATACTCATATGAAACAGTCGATACATGCATGCGTAAGAAAGCAAATACATATGCCATTTAGAGTAAACAAGACAGCTGGAATACAATACAACATATGCATGAAACATGTTGGCTCTTATTATATAAAGAAGTGTAAGTTCCAGTCATACAATACATCCATGTACACTTTCTAGCCCCAATAGTGTAACATTATAGCCACATCTGCCTGCTCCTCCAAAGAGATGAACTAGCTTCATGTAGTGGAGAAGCCAAGGTGCGTTAAAATACTATCCAAACTCTCTTCAAGATAGTCTTATTGGAAGCTTGGCTGACCAAAATCCTATACAATGGGTTATGAGGGAATATTTATAGCAAAGGGTGGGGTGGCCCTTGACATTCCCCTTAGTGACAGTTCAACTACTCTCATGACTCTTCTCCTACTCTATGATTGTTACATCCAACTATTGACACTTGACTTACACTTGACATGAATTAACATTACAACGCGCATGTACCCATGTGAACAAAATGGCTTGAGAAAGCCATGATAAATATCACTCTGACTTAGACAACCATGGAAGTCCAAGTCCTCAACATCCTCATGTTGATCAACAGTAACATATTGATGCTAAGATCGATAGTCCTTGATGGTGTCTGTGTGCTCTGTAATGACATCCATCTGAAACCTTACTCTTGCCTCCATGGCATCTGAGTACACTGCTCAAGCTCCTCTGTACAACTCGTCTGAAAGCATGTGCATCATTGTTTTCAATGTGGCTAGACCAACTACATACTTGTGCATGATGTCTACACTAATGGGAAAGTCTGGGCTGTTGGCAATGCACATCAACTCGTCAAAGTACGAATCAATCTCTATTCAGATCTGTTTCTTTGTCTTTGCCTGGGTGAGAGTCCTAATATATGGGATCACAGGTGTTCACACCGCAACATCCATACTCTTGAATACTCATGCATGGGAATCCTGTATGATAGTGACGAACTACGGGAGCTCTTCATAATTTCAGATCTGACTCCGAATACGTGCCTTCAACTCGACCGCATGGCCATCATCATCTTAGGAAAGTGAAGTGGGGCTCCATTGTACTTCATCATCCTTGTTTGCATGTCATCAACAACAAAATGTAATTTCATCAAGATACATGCTCTTCTAGCACATCGCTGCTTCCATCTGTTGAGATGGACGACTTCCTTGTGCACGGTACCAAACTTGGAGCACAATGCTCGCATAACAAGGTCAAGGGACAATACTTGATCTAGTATCGCCTTCTTCAGTTCATCTCGGGCAGACATTTTCAGCAAATGTCCTCCTTGCTTGGTCGTTTGTAGTTCCTTTTCCATTCACTCATTCTCAGATATTAGGAAGCAAACACTTGAGCTAGTGGCTTCAGCATACACTCTGGTTGCATCGACCAAGGCATTTGGATGTTTGCACAAATTAGTCATGATCACTCGTTCCTCAAATTGTGCAGGAGATGTATGATCCTCTGGAGTTGACACTCTGCGAGACTGCACAACTGTATGTTGGGATTCGTCAAACGAGATGTTGTGCATCTCTTCTTCTGGTAGATCACCAAGGATCTCAGTGCCTCCTTGGTCATTTGAGACTCGCCCATCATCTGGATGCATTGAAGTAGGTGAGTCGACCTCTTTGTGGAGAGGCATGAGGTCAGTGTCCTATTCCAACTCCTGCTGCTCCATGTCTGCATCCAACTATTGAAGTGCTTCTTCTATCTCATGAGTGAAGTCTTTCCCCTACGATGGTTCACCCTGTTCGCCTGATGCCAGCTGTTCTGATGAATCAACTACTTGTACGGGAGATGCTTCATCTGTTTGCACATGTTGTGCCCCTTGCTGTATCCGTTGCTGATGCACTTCTCTCTCCTGTTTTCACATCTCTTGTTCCTTTCGGAGTTGCTCCCTCAGCTCATGCAACTCCTTCTCTACTTCTTCCCATCTCTTCTTATCCCTCTGCCTTCTTGCGTTTCGCTTGTCACACTGATGCCTCTTTGCCCCTATAGCCATAATTGCTTTCTCTACAAGTGGATCTACTCGAAACTTGTAGCTTTTCTCCTCATCCATGTGATCGACAATCTTCCTCTTACCTTTGTTGTGCACTGGTATGCTTGCCTTCACTATCACTACTGCTACTACTCTTTCTGGTGCTTTCTGTGATGCTGCTTCATGTTGCTTCTCTAACCACTCCTCAGTGAAACTGACCTGTTCATTGGGTCTGGAGAAACTATAGAAATATCTCCATGGGTCCTCGTCAGCCCAATGAAACGCCCCGTTGATCCAGTTGAACTGAACTCTCGTGTAGTGATGTTTTATAATGCAATGTGGGTTATATGGATTATAGCTTCAAAGGTCGAGTGTGTACTTCCTCATCTGTTCTGCTTTGGCATTCGCTTTCTTGATGCTTCGGATCTCATATAACCCAATCTGCAACAAAAGAGCGGGACAAGGTGCCTTTTCTTTCGATGCAGTCTAGCTGTCAATGTTGTCGCGATGTGATATGATACATTCTGCATGAAAAGTACGTCCAAGGAAAACTTTGGTAGAACATGCGGAGGCTTCTCTGCACTGAACATTTTGATGAAAGTGCTGGACGATGAGGCATACCAATCAACAATGCCCAACAATGCCTCCATTGCTTCCTTTGACATGCAAGGTGGATCCTGTTCAAATATCATCTTGTACATAGGGGTGAAAAATGATCAGACAACCATGTGATTACTCCTCTAAAGATGCATTCAGACAATAAATTGAAATATGTGTTCACAACAGTCTCCGTTTGTGACCATGCCCACTCCAAACCTAGGAACTCCTATCGGGCAGAGACTGCATCTAAGATGTAGGAGGACATGCAAATCTTTGCATGCATACCTCCGGGTGACTATTGAGCCTTTGGTACTTGTTCCTTTAGCTGGTGAGCCAATATGCCAGACCAGTTACATGGTTTTCCTTCTCTAGGCACTTGGTCCAGCACAATCACCCAACTCTGTGGGAAGGTTTCCGTGCTTGCTTGGCCATACAGTCGATAGGAAAATATGACCAAGTATTGTTATGCCTTCCTCAATATCTTTGTCTTGTAGATCTAGTTGGGTGTTAACCTGAATCAAGCCGGCTCCTTTACCCAGTTCTTTAGAATGTATTTGGAGTTAGCACTGCTATTGGGTAAGCTAATTGGAGTCTTCATGACAATCACGGGCTCTGACATCTAGCACATCTCATCATAATCTTGTGTCCAGAAGGTCTCAAACTTTGCCCCACTGACATTGCTCAAGGTCATCATCTCGGGATCAATGTGAGAGACGATCCATTGTATCATGTCCATGCATAGGAACGCGGGGTATCTGCATGTAATACGGTACAAGCTGGACTCGTGAATGTTCACATACACCTGACGGTCTTTGAGGCCTTACTCGAAAGTGCCTGCAAATATTTCGTTGACCTCTTGCCACTTTAGCTTGATGTCCCTGTCTAGATACAAATTTTTATCTTCATAGATTGGTAGACTAGAGGACACTCGCTCAACTGCTGCTCCAACTGCATTTCCATCAATGTCTTGTGATCCCTCTCTCTGGGAAGCCATTGTTCCAGTACTAGTAAGAGATGGATGAACACCTAAAAGATATAGAGACAAGCAACATGCATGGCAAGAAATCTGATAGCGAAAACCAAAGAAAATTCGGGGAATGACATAACACATACTTGGAAACTGATGGGAAAGATTGAACAATTTATTCTAGGAGGCTAGGTGACTGGCTGCTAGAACTGTGCAAAATTAAGTCTATGCTGTCTAGGAGGCAAGACTAGCTGCTGGACTTGCGAAATGCACAATTCGGACTAGCTGCTGGCTGCTGGGATTGTGAAATGAGAAATTCCAATTGGGAGTGACTAAAGGCTCAGGGATTGCATTGCGCAATTTTATGGGCCAATAGTCATTGTCCCTCAGAAATGCATAAAAATGGTCCTAGAGCATAGTGTTGGGAAGAAATGCGCATTTATGGAGAGGAAGATAGAGCCTTCCTTCCCCAGATTGCGCAATGTTGTCTCGATGAAGGCAGAGTTCGGGCCAAGGTTGGGCTAACTCGCCAACGGGCAACTAAAAGCATATATGAGAGTGAATGCATGGCAACACTAAGTGAAAGTAGAAGTGATTGACAATGTAGATAAACATGAATGAAAGATTCAGTAAACAGATTAACATGCATGTGGGTGAGGCGAGTTGCCGAATCAGCAACCGTTTGTGCAAAATAGCTTCATGCATGCGACAGCAGTGAGATTGCAATGAAAATTGAAACAGAGCTAGGACAAGTTAGTATACATGAAAATGACAACATGCATTTGAAGAAATCAAGCAAATATCACTCACACAAGCGAATACACTAAAAGTGACATAAATTCTGAAAAAGACAAGTTGAGGCCACTTACCTGTGAATAGCTAAGCCAGATGTGTCGAAGAGTCTTGGATGTGCTGTGGGATGTTAGAGCTCCAATATCAATGTGAAATAATGAGCTCTGATGCGTCGAATAAATAAGTTTTAAGCTCATGACGTGAATACTACAAATCTAGGAAAAAGTAAGACTTGGAGGAAAGTTTCTAAAACAACTTTTCATGTAACCTCTAGTTGCTAAAAATAGCTCCCTGAATCATGGGATGCCTTTTTCATTTTTCCTTTTTTCTATTCCTAGAAAAATCAAGCCATGCATGCATGCCAATTTTCCTTGGTCCTGGTGGAGCTGGTCAACCAGACTGCTCATGCATGAAGTTGCTCAACTGCTTGAGAAAAATGCGCATTTCTGTCTAGGAGCTTGGTTGGCTGCCCAGGAGATTTGTGAAATTTCTAGGCAGAGTAGGTGACTATTGCCCAAATTTTCTCAAATTCTAGGCTGAGCAGCCCTGCTGGGGAAATTTGTGCAATTTTCACCGGGAGTGCTAACTAGCATAATTGAACAATTCTGGAGCCCAACAAGCTGCCATATAGGATTGCACAATTTCTGGAGGGAAGGCTGGTTGCCTTCCAGAAATGCGCAATTTCTTAGGGGAGCTGCTCAGCCTACAGTTGGACCAAGTCTGGGTGATCAACCTATGAGGGGAATGCATCAAACTATGACCGACAGACTGCCTTTGTGCAAGCAAAACACTAAAGCTTGTGTACTTGATGAAGCAAGACAAGGTGCTATGAAAGGTTGGTAGGGAGGCTCCAAAACGAAGTTAAGGAAAAATTTTGGAGGGTAGTTGTAGCCGCTACAACACTTGGTGACACACTGCTAAAAATTTAGGTCTTTGAATGGACCTTGTTCGTGAAAAACAAGTCTAAAACCTCTGGAAGTATTGTTCAGTTCTCAGCTCATCTTGGTTTCTCACTAGCTTGATTGTAAGATGTAGCATCTGCTAAGCTCTTGGTCGATTGACACACATTCCAAGCCAAGGAAACATAGCTGTTTAGATTGGGGTTGAGGGGTATATTAGTGCACAAGCAGTATAGTCGTCGGAGTCTTAGTTTCATCTCTGGTGTTGCTTTGCTGCCAATAGGCCTAGACATTACCCCGATGGAGTCACATAGGAACACAAGCATGGCTCCATTGCCAACGAGCCTGGTTAGTACCCTGGCGGAGTTACTTGCATCACCTCTCTACGCAGGGAGCCTTTCTCTTCTTTCGCCTTATTCATTTTCATTTTTGAATTTTTTCACTTTTCATTTTTTTTTATTTTCCATTTTTCAACTATGCATAGCACTTATTCATTTCAGAGGCAGAAGAGGGATCCCGACTTATTGAGAGAAGAAGAGGTTGTTCCAGCAGAGAAGTAGTTTATTATATCTCTGACGTGTCTATAAAGGTTTTCCCCCTCACCTTACTCTGGTTGACTGAGCTGACAAGGGTTGACCCAAAAACAACCGACTAGAGAAGGTGACACTAGTTAGCGTGCAAGCGTTGTGTTTTCACCAAGGTTCACTTTGAACAATACGTATTTTCCTTCGATATATCACAAAATAAAAGTAACAAGTTCTTCATACAGAGGAAAGATGATAGATAACTAAGTGTTGATAGCTGTACAAGCCCTCTTGTACTTCACCCAGCTCGTTTCAAGAGCCGTACATGGTTTCATGTGAAACTAACCTACAAAAAAAACAAGCAAACTATACGAACGAAACAAGCGAACTAACAAAAAACAGAGCAAAGCAAGTAAGAAAAAAAGCAAGCAGACAAACAAACAAACAAAGCGAGTAAGAAAACAAGCATGCAAGCAAACTGATTGAAAGAAAACACTACTCCTACTCCTACACTAATGGTGCATGGGCCTAATCACGTGAAGTGATATTTCCAATGCAACCATCGACGCATTGGTTGACCCATGTTGGTGAAGGCTTGGTCCGCGAGCAACCTAATTGTGTGAACCAACAAGCAATAAATATATAATAATGAAGACAACCACACTTCAGGTTTCATAGTGTCCACAGGACATAAGTGAGTGAAAGTGCATGATGAGTAGTCCATGGACTTATCATAGTGCTGTGTGACACTGCGTGCAACTTTGAAACATAAGCACACTCTTGACTGTGAAATGCAAGAAAACGAAAGAAACAAAGATAACTTGCATCATGAACAAGTGCTTGCAATGTAAGATTCCTCCAATGCATGAGCGATGGGATTGTGCAGTTTGAGTGAAGGAAGTATGATCTATGTGTGAGATGGATCTTCAATGAATATAGATGAGTGATGAGGAGCCTTGGGTGATTGAGAAATTTCATGATCAGAAGTGAGACTAACCCCAAGAGAGCGAGGACCTGACATAACCATCATCTCGGGCTGAAGTGGCTTGATAGTCTTGGGTGTTTCAACTTCATTATCAGATAGATCATCATAGACTAGTGGCTTCGAAAGATCAATTGTGCTAATCATCACCAAATATGGAAACAAATCGATCATGACTGCCATGATCAGAAAAATCAATGATTTCATCGGCATATTCATGATCAGATGAATCAAACAGAGTGGTAGATGAAAAGCGAACAAACTCATCCTCTATGTTTCCGGAAAAGATAGATGAAAGATCAAGTGGATTTTCAACAAATAACTTATCCTCTCCATTATCGAATGATGGACCAACATCTGGCGACTCTTGCGAGTGATCAACAATGGGTGCATCTGTGGATGAAGACACACATGCAAAATCATGGATGGCAGGTTCACCAAAGATGTTAGGAAAGAATAGAAGGGGTTCGGACGGAAGGAAGTCATCCTTTTCCGAGTGTTGATGCTCAAGCTCCCACTCATACTCTTCGTGAATGACAACGCATATTGGTTGTGAAACACCAACTCCGTCAATGGCTTGTTCCCCATTCACAATAAGTGAAGAGTCTGGAATGGACGAACACAAGACAATAACATCTAGAGGAACACCCGAGTGTGAAGACGGAGGTTGTAGAACATAAGGCATATGAGAACTCAAAGGACTCACAACCAAATCTACACAAAAATTGAGTGAAGTGATGTTGGGAGGATGTGAAAGATGAACAAGTGTGTGAGCATGATCCTCAACATCCCTTGGCAGTGGGGGAGCTGTTGAATAAGGGGAAGGCAGACAGTGAGTCGAGATAGTGACCACATCCAAATTAGATTGCACAAATCACTCATTGAAGAATGTTGAGCGAGGCTTGATCTCAAGATTCTTCTTGGGATGGGCAATTTTTTTAAGGAAATACTCGAACCAGTCCCAAAGATAGGAAAATTTCATCTGGATCCTTGGAGCTTGAAACTGCAAATCACAAAAGTGTTGCCAAAAATCCATAACCGATTCATGTGGAACCTTCCGTTGCTGTAACATTTTTTGGTCAAGATAATCTGGATCAAAATGATAGAAAGTGTCTTCAATGAGATCATAGAAGTGCTCAAGTAAGTGCATGCTGTCAGCCGGTAGGTTGAGCAACCATCGGCGTGGAGATTTGCGAAGTGTGTGTGCAAGAGGCAAGTTGGCCTGTTCGTTAGAATACCCATCTTCCTCATGAAGCATGGAAAGAAAGTCATGTAAGTACTCAGGCCAAGCCACTTTGCCTTCACCATCATATGTGTAAGTGGACAAGAGATCGAAAAACTCCCCTGTGATGGTGACATCTTCATGATTCAAAAAACATCGCAGAGGTAGAAGAGTGCAAGAATCTATGAAAGGTAAGAAAAGGTTCAAAACTGGATGAGAGGACACAGCTTGTGATCTGACCGTCCTTCTAGCGCCAAATTTTTTTACGGTGTTGGACCCGCCAACATGTCAGGGGATCTCCTTGGTAAGAAGTCCCAATTAGACCTAAAACTTTTAGTGTAGGAGTCCTAGCAGTGGGTTGTATAGCAATTCCTTGACCGCAATTTCGTACAGAGGCAAGTAAGATAACTCTATTGGTAGCACAGGTGTGATTGCTGTAGTGAGTCAAGGAAGGTGCATGAGAGGTTCTAACACAGGTGGGTTGAGATGAGTGTGCCCCTTGGCAACCTGTAATAGTACTAAGATGGGAAGGGAACACATGAGCGAAGATACATCACAAGCTGGAAAGAAAGTCAGTTAGCAATCCAAAGTGATGGTTAAACCAATCAACACATTTCAGAAATATTCATACATACTCATACGAAGCATCCCATACATGCATGCGTAAGAAATCAAATACATATGCCATTTAGAATAAATAAGAAAACTAGAATACAATACAACATATGCATGAAATGTGTTGGCTCTTATTATATAAATAAGTGTAAGTTCCAGTATATCCATGTACACCTGCTAGCCCCAATAGTGGAACATTACAAGCACATCCACCTATTCCTCCAAAGAGATGAACTAGTTCCGTGCAATGGAGAAGACAAGGCGGGTTACAATACTCTCCAAGCTCTCGTCAGGACAGTCTTATCGAAAGCTTGGCTGACCAAAAGCCTATACAATGAGTTATGAGGGAATATTTATAGCAAAGGGTGGGGTGACCCTTGACATTCCCGTTTGTGATAGTTCAACTACCCTGATGACAATTTACCTACTCTATGACTGTTACATCCAACTATTAACACTTGAATTACACTTGACTTGACTTAACATTACAACACACATGTACTCATGTGAACAAAATGGCTTGAGAAATCCAAGCTAGACATCACTCTGACTTAGACAACCATGGAAGTCCAACTCCTCAACATCCTCATGCTGATCAATAATAACATATTGATGCCAAGATCGGTAGTCCTTGATGGTGTTCATGTGCTCTGTGGTGACATCCGTTTGAAACCTGACTCTTGCCTCCATAGCATCCGGGTACACTGCTTGGGCTTCTTTGTCCAACTCGTCTGAAAGCATGCACATCATTGCCTTTAATGTGGCCAGACCAACTACATAATTGTGCATGATGTTTACACTAATGGGCAAGTCTAGGCTGGTAGCAATGCACATCAACTTGTTGAAGTATAAGTCAAGCTCTAGTTGAACCTGTTTCTTTGTCTTCACCCGAGTGAGAGTCCCAATAGATGGGACCACATTTGTGTGCACCACAACATCCATACTCTTGAATACTCATGCATGGGAATCCTGTATGCTAGTGATGAACTATGGGAGCTCTTCATAATTTCGGATCTGACTCTGGATACATGCCTTCAGCTTGATCGCATTGGCCCTCATCATCTTAGGCAACTGAAGTGGGGCTCCCTTGTACTTTATCATCCATGTTTTCATGTCATCAACAAAAGCATGCAACTTCATCAAGATACATGCTCTTCTAGCACATTTCTACTGCCATCCATTGAGATGGATGAATGCCTTGTACACGGTACCAAACTTGGAGTACAATGCTTGCATAACTATATCAAGGGACAATACTTCATCTAGTATTACCTTCTTCAGTTCAGCTCGGGCAGACATTATCACCAAGTCTCTTCATTTCTTGGTCGTTTTCAGTTCCTTTTCCATTCACTCATTCTTAGCTATTAGGAAGTGAACACTTGAGCTAGTGTCTTCGGCATGCACTCTGGTTGCATCGACCAAGGCAGTTGGATGTTTGCACACATCAATCACGATCACTCGTTCCTAAACTTGTGCAGGAGATGTATGATCCTTCGGAGTTAACACTTTGCAAGACTGCACAACTCTATGTTGGGATTCGTCGAATGAGATGTTGTGCATCTCTTCTTCCGGCAGATTACCAAGGATCTCAGTGCCTCCTTGGTCATTCGAGACTTGCTCATCATCTGGATGCATTAAAGTAGGTAATTTGACCTATTTGTGGTGAGGCATGAGGTCAGTGTCTTGTTCCAACTCCTGCTGCTCCATGTCTGCATCCAACTGTTGAAGTGCTTGTTCTATCTCATGATCTAAGTCTTGCCCATGCAATGGTTCACCATGTTTACCTGATGCTAGCTGTTCTGATGAATCAACTACTCATACGGGAACTGCTTCATCTATTTGTATATGTTGCGCCCCCTACTGTCTCTACTGCTACTACGCTTCTCTCTCCTATTTGTGGAGCTCTTGTTTCTTTCGAAGTTGGTCCCTTAGCTTATGCAACTCCTCTGCTTCTTCCATTCTATTCTTATCCCCCTACCTTCGCACTATTCACTTGTCGCATTGGTGCCTCTTTGCCTCTATAGCCATAACTTCTTTCTCTACAAGTGGATCTGCTCGAAACTTGCATCTTTTCTCCTCCTCCATGCAATCGACAATCTTCCTCTTACCTTTGTCGCGCACTGGTATGATTGCCTCCACTGCCACTGCTGCTACTACTGCTACTGGTGCTCCCGTTGATCCTGCTTCATGTTACTTTGCTAACCACTCCTCGTTGAAGCTGACCTATTCATTGGGTCTAGAGAAACTGTAGAAATATCTCCATGGGTCCTCCTCCCCCAAATGAAATTCCCCATGGGTCCAGTTGAACTAAACTCTCGTGTAGTGATCTTTCACAATGCAATGTGGGTAATACAGATTGTAGCTTCGGAGGTCGAGTGGGTACTTCCTCATATGTTCTACTTCGACATCCACTTGCTTGATACTTCAGATCTCATAGAACCCAATCCAAAATGGAAGAGAGGGCCAATGTGCCTTCTTCCTTCGATGTAGTCTAGCTGTCAATCCTACCGAGATGTGATATGCTACTTCCTGCATAGCAAGTATGTCCAAGGCAAACTTCAGTAGAACATGTGGAGGCTTCTTCGCATTGAACATTCGGATGAAAGTGCCGGATGGTGAGGCATACCAATCAGCAATGCCCAACAATGCCTCCATTGCTTCCTTCGACATGCAGGGTGGATCCTATTCAAATATCATCTTGTACAAAGGGGTGACAAAATGATCAGACAGCCATGTGATTACTCCTTTGAAGCTGTATTCAGAAAACAAATTGAAATATGTGTTCACAACAGTCTCCATGGTGACCATGCCCACTCCAAACCCGGGAACTCTTGTGAGGCACAAACTACATATAAGATGTAGGTTGACATGTAAATCTCTGCATGCATACCTCTGGGTGACTGTCGAGCCTTCACTACTTGTTCCTTCAACTGGTGAGCCAATATGCTAGACCAGTTACATGGTTTTCCTTCTCTAGCCACTTGGTCCAGTGTAATCACCCAACTCTGTAGGAAGGTTTTTGTGCTTGCTTGGACATACAATCGACAAGAAAGTATGACCAAGTATTGGTACGCCTTAATTAGTATCTTTGTCTTGTAGATTTGGTTGGTGTCAACTTAAATTGAGCCGGCTCCCTTACCCAGTTCTTCAGAATGTCTCTGGAGTTAACACTATTGTTGGGTAAGCTTAATGGAGTCTTCATGACAGTAATGGGCTATGACATCTGATACATCTCATCATAATCTCGTGCACAGAAGGTCATAACTATCTAGATACAACTTTTTATCTTCATAGGTTGGTAGACTAGAGGACACTCGCTCAATTGCCACTCCAACTAGATTTCCATCAGTGTCCTGTGATCCCACTCTCTGGGAAGCCATTGATCTGATACTACTAAGAGACAGATGAACACCTAAAAAATCTGGAGACAAGCAACATGCATGGCAAGAAGTTTGTTAGCGAAAACCAAAGCGAATTCGGGGAATGACACAACACATACTTGGGAAACTTATGGGCAAGATTGAGCAATTTCTTCTAGGAGGCTGGGTGAATGGCTTCTAGAACTGCACAAAAGGCAGTTTGGCCTATCTGGGAGGCAAGACTGGCTGCTAGACTTGCACAATGTGTAATCCAGACTAGCTACTAGGATTGTACAATGCACAATTCCAGCTGGGAGTGACTATAGGCTCAAGGAATGTATTATGCAATTTTATGGGCCAATAGTCACTATCCCTCAAAAATGTGTAAAATAGTCCTGGAGGACAGTGCTGGGAATAAATAAACATTTCTGGAGAGGAATATAGAGCATTCCTTCCCCAGATTGCGTAATGATCTCGGTGAAGGTAGAGTCCGGGGCAAGGTTGGCTTGACTCGCCAACGGGCAACTGAAAGAAAATATGACAGTGAATACATGATGGCACTAAGTGAAAGTAGAAGTGGTTGACAATGGATGCAAACATGAATGGAAGATTCAGTAAACAGATCAACATGCATGTGGGTGAGGCAAGTCGTCGAATCAACAACCATTCGTGCAAAATAGTTTCATGCATGTGACAACAGTGAGATAGCAACGAAAACTGAAACAGAGCTAAGACAAGCTAGTATACATGAAAAAGATAGCAAGAATTTAAAGAAATCAAGCAAACAACACTCACACAAGAGAATACATAAAAGGTGACAGAAATTATGAAAAAGAGAAGTTGAGGCCACTTACTTGTGAATAGCTGAGCCAAATGTGTCGAAGAGTCCTGGATGTGTTGTGGGATGTCAGAGCTCCAAGATCAATGTGAAAGAATGAGCTTTGGTGCGTCGAATAAATAAGTTTTGAGCTCATGACGCACACACCACAAATCTAGGAAAAAGCGACACTTAGAGGAAAGTTTCTAGAACAAATTTTCATGTAACCTCCAGCTACTAAAAATAGCTCCCTAAATCATGGGATGCCTTTTTCTATTCTAGGAAAAAGCAAGCCATACATGCAAGTCAAGTTTCCTTGGTCCCGGGTGGAACTGGTCAACCAGACTGCTCATGCATGAAGCTGCTCAACTGCTTGAGAAAAATGCACATTTTTGGTTGGGAACTGGGCTAGTTGCCCAAGAGTTTTGCATAATTTTTGGGCAGAGCAACTCACTGCTACCCAGATTTGCACAAATTTTGGGATGAGAAGCCCTGCTGGGGAAAATTGTGCAATTTTCACTAGGAGTGCTAACTGGCAGAATTGCACAATTATGGAGCCCAGTAGGCTGCTAGATAGGATTGCATAATTTCTAGAGGGAAGGCTAGTTTCCCTCCAGAAATGTGCAATTTCTTGGGGAAGCTGCTCAACCTACAGTTGGATGAAGTTTGGTTGATCACCCTATGAGGGGAATGCATCAAGCTGTGATCGATAGGCTGCCTTTGTGCAATAAAAACACTGAAGCTTGTGTACTTAACGAAGCAAGTCAAGGTGTGAAAGGTTGGTAGGGAGGCTCCAAAACGAAGCTAAGGAAAAATTTTGGAGGGTGGTTGTAGCTGCTACAACAGGTACCAACAGTTAAAGACCACCTAGGAGAAAGTCAAAGGATCACCAACTTACTAAAGGAAAATCTAACCATGGCTCGTAATAGAATAAAACAACAAGCTGACCAACACCGCTCTGAAAGAGATTTCGAGGAGGGAGAGTGGGCCTTTGTTAGACTCCAACCTTACAAGCAATTATCACTAGAACAACAGGGAAAGAATAAATTATCACCTAAATATTATGGATTGTATCAGATAATAAAAAAGATAAGTAGTGTAGTTTATGGGTTAAAGTTACCAAACAACTATTGAATCCATAATACCTTTCATGTATCAAGTCTCAAAGGAGTATTAGGGAAAAACCAAATAGCACAAACATAAATACCAGAGACCAATGAATAAGGAAGAATAGTCCTTGAACCTGGAGGTATAGTTGCTACCCGAGAAAAGGTTTTACGATCCAAGACAATAAAGTAATATCTCATCAAATGGAAGAGGTTACCAAAGGAAGATTCGTCTTGGGAATTAGAACATTTCCTGCATCAACATCCAGGCCTACCTATGCTTTGAGGACAAAGCATCTTAAGGGGAAGGCAATGTTATGAACTTAAATTAATAAAAATATAAATATAAAAATATTATTTAAATAAGTAAATGAATAATTATAATCAATTAATTAACAAGTAATTATTTAAAGAAGAGACATTAGTCCCAAGGGACAAGTCTCTCTGATAGGGATGGCTAGTCAAATCCTATTAAAGGATCAACCACCTCAGCGTTGTAATCATCAATTTGAATTATATATATAATATTATATATATATATATATATAATATATATATATTATATATATATATATAATATATATATATATATAATATATATATATATATATTTAATATATTATATTTATATATATATTTATATATATATATAAATATATATATTATATATATATATATAATATATATAATTATATATATATATATATATTACAATTTAGAACTCATTTGGTGTATTTGAATAGTCAAATAAGCAATTATAAATTTATATTTCTAACACATTGTCTGTGCCTCCTGAGAAATGTCGATATGCGGTCTACAACCTTGATGCTATGGACAATATCTCCTATGACAATCCTTTCCACAAGTCCAAAATTGTAAAGACTTCCTACCATCACCCTTGTTCTGCTCCTCAAACCGAAATCCCCACCCTTTGTCAGATGCATTGAACTTCTTATTTGGTGTTGCATTTTCTTTGTTACTTGTATCTTGAGGCCTTATTCGCTTCTTATACAATTTCCCTTTATTATTATCATTACCTTTCCAACCCTGCTTAGTCTTAGATCTATGATTTAAATGGTCATAACAATGATTTAGCTTCCGAATGGCCTCATCCAATAATATAGGCTCATTGAACTCAATCCTGTCCTTTAATGCTACAAAAAATCCATTGATGAATCTCTGAATTTTGGCCTTCTCCTCCTTGAGGTAAGGAACATATCTCAACAAATCTAGAAATATGTTAGTGTATTCCTCATCAGTCATAGGTACCATCTTCAGTTCATGGAACCCTTTTGCCTTGTCATTATAGTATCTTTCCAATAGATGCTTCTTTCCGAATAGTCTCTTAAATTCACTCCAAGTCAACTCCTCCTCATAAATATCCCTGATGTTCTTTACATCTTCCCACCAAATGTCCACTTTACCTTTAAGACTAAATGTAGCTATTCAATCCTTCATGCTGTCCTATTAATAATGTAATTTGAAGAAATTATTCATCCCAAGGAACCATGCTTTTGCATCTTGTGATTTCTTTGTTATGTAACCAACTCACAAAATAGAAGAAGAGATAGATCAATGACTTAAAAATTAGCCTCTTTGAGGGGGAAACCTCCTTTACATTACATAGATGAACAATTCTTGGATGATACAAATGAAAAAACCTCCTTTCTATATATAGGAGTCTAAGGGGTCACAAAATAATCAGAGTCGACATAACAATAATAATGTAAGAGCACAATAATAAC
Source organism: Pinus taeda (assembly GCA_000404065.3). Lineage (NCBI taxonomy): Eukaryota > Viridiplantae > Streptophyta > Pinopsida > Pinales > Pinaceae > Pinus > Pinus taeda. The sequence continues at coordinate 231,052 of APFE031206167.1, forward strand.
AATAGTGGGCTTCTATGGGGCACAATAATAATAATATTGGGACAACATGGGCACAACAATAACCATAAGGAGCTACACTAACAATAACAATGAGCGAATACACTAGTATTATAGGGACTAGTACTAGTGTTGTCCTCAACGTTTGAATAGTTATGTATGCTTCTACATAAAATTCACATCCTCCCATGTGGAATCTTCACTGGGTAAGTTCTTCAACTTGATGAGATACTCTAAAATTAATCAATTTCATCGCTTCCGAGTCCTTGTTTCTGTGACTACTTCAGGTTCCAATATGATTTTTCTTTCCTCATCAAGTTCTTGAAATATTGGTTGAACTAGGAGCTTGTCACCTATAACCTTCTTTATGCATGAAACATGGAAAAATAGGTGCACTCGGGAAGATGCAAGAAGCTCCAATTTGTATGCCATAGTACCTATTGTCCTCTAAGATAATTATAGGTTAATTAATTATGCCAGAGCATCTAAAACGTTTTGTTGTTTTAAAAGTTTTTTGGATGACCAATGTGATGATTAGGTTAAGGTAAGTGCTTAAACCTTATTAATACTGCATATTATGAATGGCCTGATTCTTTATCTCTAACAGTAATTTGATTTAAAGTACATAAAGGTAGAATTGTAAGAGGCTATGATTTCCTAAATATTCAGACTGAATATTTAGTTTAATCATAAGGAAGCATTTAAGTAAACAATGTTTACAATCCAACAAAATATATTTAACCTTATGAATATGGTTGACAATTTATAAATGTAGAGGAGCTTATAAAGACAAATAGTCCAATAAACTATTCCCTAAAATAGATTATAACTTCATGGGGCTTTAAGATAGACTAATATTCAATTTTCTCTTACCCAATTATCTTCATAACTTAAATACATGTAGAATAAAAAAAATGAATTGAAAACATTAAGACAAACTCACATAGTAACAAGTTGTTTCAAACAAATCCGAAATCCTTCCAATAATGTGAAGTTGATTCAGTCTGATACAATTCTTCTTTAGAAAAACTCATGCAAGGGTTCAAACCTTATTACATCAAATCACTTCTTATTTATACAAAAATATGGATCCTAGAAACATCTGAACTAATTTACAAAATTAGTACTAATATATAGAACTGCTTAAACTGTTGAGATGTTGACACTATCTTCGAGGAAGTTGTTGATGACTTGGCCCCCAAATGCTATCTTTCTGTCTGTTAGTTGGATGTAAAATTTTTTACTCAATGGTATCACATAACTCATCCCATCTTTCATCACTCAGTATAGAAATATTTATTAGCTTTCTCTAGAATTCATCTACTTCCGTGTACTTCTCGAAATTTGTCTTGTTGATGAAGATATGTTTGATTTCATGTTTGATGGTTAAATCAAAATTTAATGCTTCAATAAATGATTTCCCTGTAACATGTCCCTTAATACCTGCAAACTTTGATGTATCTATTGCAATGGTGTAAATCTTTTCACAATAATCTTCCAAGCTAATTAATCTGTCATTTGCTGCTACTAGCCCTGGAAATCCTCTTTGATTCAGCAAATTGAATTTAGTGTGAAATCTCTATACAAGATTTTCCATATCTTGAGACCTAGTCTCCAACTGGGTCATTAAATTCCTTTTATGTAATACTATTTTGATCTCCAGAATGGTCGCTTTTCTATCTGCAATCTGAATCTGTTCCAACTTTGACCTAGTCTTTGAATTCAATATTCTGATCATGGAAGTAGCCTCTGTCGGTTTCTGTCCTAGTGTTGTTTTGACCTATTCCATAGTTGTTCTGGATCTATAAATTAACTCTTCTTGCTCAAATATAATATGGATAGATGGCCAAACTTCAGTTATGGCATGATTAATATCCACCTGAATCCTTTCCTTAGCTTGGGTCAAGGTGTGAGCCATTAGTGACTGATTTTCCAATTGGTCAATCTTCTTGGTTAATTAGTGAGATTTTTGTATCTCTTCCACCAAAAGAGAATCATTTTTTATCTTTTGTGCTTCTATATGCTTGAGATTTTGTTGAAGCCTGTCATTTTCTTGTCTCTGAAGAGACAAGTCCTGCACAAATTTATTTAAATCATCAGGAGTTGATCTCAAATCTCCTGTTGTATCTGCAATTGTGATTGGTATGGCTGTCATTGGAGTTGTAATTAATTTTGCAATTCCTTCTTTTTCCTTAATAAGTTTCTCAATCTGTTCCTCCATCTCCTTCATCTGCATATTTTTCTCAATGATGAGTTTGAGCATGTCTTCTTTATGCTGTTCACTTTCTTTTGTCAATGGATCTTCTGCAGAAGGAAATTTTATCTATTTCTTGAGTGCTGCTATGTATGCATTATTTTTCTTGATTATCTCCTCCATTTCTTTGACATCACTAGGATCATATCCCAACTTAATCGCCAAATCTTCTAATGTTTTTGATTATGGTGTCTTTGGTTAGTGAAGATTTTTTTTTTCCTCCAGTTTTAATTGTGTCTAGACATTTGCAAGAGATGTCCTTAATTTTGAAAGCTCTATGGAAATATTTGTCATGGTGGAGAGAATAATTTATGTAGATTGTCTATGCATATCCATTTGATCAATGGGATGTATTAACTTTGCATCAAATGAAAAGACGGTCTTCTTATAATCTACAGAAGTTTTTGGAGATGGTACTTGAGCCTTTAATAATGTCATTTGCATTCTTCCTTTTTCATTGTCAAATATTGTTAACAACATGTGCTGGGAGGTAGAATTCTGCTTCCAAAACTGAGCATATGTGCTGGCCTTTAGTGTTTCATTCTTCTATTTAATCTGCAAAAACTTGCTGAAGATATTTGGATCATCAAGTTCACCCAATTCTGTTGACTGTGATTTGTTTGAAGGATTCTGTGAGGCCGAAGAAGATGGGGTGTCAGGGAGGTGTTCTTCTAACCCCGTGGAAAACTGTACACCACTCATAACAATAGTTTTATGCTCTTCCTAGTTTTGAATGGTGACATATTTGAGCTGTGTCTTCTACTTCTTCTGCTCAATAATGAATTCTTGAGCACTTATTTCTGTACATGTTGGAGATGAAGTTTGGCCTTTTTCCCTGTTTACCTTGAGGTAGTGGAATGTGGAGGGTAGCTATAGACAAAATCTACTCTTCTGCTTCTTGTAATGTATTCTCCTCCCATTGGTCCTGATTCATAAACTTTTGGATCTCTGGTCGCAGGGTATGATTATAAGGTGTGGTTTTGAGTTCCACCCTTAGATGAGAAATAATGCTAAATGGATCACATGACCAGGTGAAACTAGGCTGAAAGTTGAACTGCTAGAGAACCGAATATGCTTCATCACCTGCTATTCTAGTATTGCATACAAATGGCCCTACTTGAGTCTTGATTTTAAATTGTGATTTCCTTTTCTCTGAAACAAAATGGATTTCATCCATGTTGATAATCTGCCTTATATATTCTAGAGAGAAAATCCTCATTGGAACATACTTATGCAGTTTATAGGGGGCTATATCACATCCATATACTCTTATTTATGTATAATTCTGGTATAAATACTAGTCTCTAGTCTTTGTCTGCTCACTCAGCTGTAGAACCTTTTTAATTTCTGCACTAATCCTTGGCTCATTCTGACTGCTAAGAAGCCTTGCAACTGTGTGAACAAAACTGTCAATGAATTCTGCAAAGTTAAACTTTGTTGAGTTTCTCCTGAGTAACAAGGTCCACTGTGTCACTGCTTGATTGATGTCCTGATCATCTTGCCTATGTAGATTTATTGTAAACTTGTCTCCCTATTGAAAAAGAAACATGTAGACTAGTACAGATGCATAAGTAAATATGCCTTATGTAGTAATTTTCATCATCTGTTCATGCATATTATCTGCCAAAAATTGGATAAAATTATACATGAATGTGGGCTTATGATCATTGGAGAAAATTGGTAGAAAGCCTAAGATAGGCTCATCTACCCACTGGTTTGATGGATACCCTAAAAGGAAAGAAACTATGGAAATTATCTGCTTGGCTTTCTCATGGAACATGGATTTTGGGTAAGGGGGATTTTTCTTAGGAAGCTGAAAATATTTTGGGAGAAAAATCTCAAAAATTTGAGCTCTCTAAGGAAAGGTTAACTTATGATACATGTCCATTAGAAAAACTGCAGAAAAATGGCTAAGGGAGTCATTTTGAGGAATCATCATCATTTGGTTTACGGTTTCTGCTGTAATGGAGATCATAATGTCTCCATTCTGAGCCACAATGGTCCTTTGAAGTGGATTATACCTGGCTTGACACTACATGACTAGATTAGGGAAATAATGTGTTTGAGTAAAGATAAACATAAGTAACATGGATTCCCAAAGATTAATGTCATCCTATTGGTGTAGGTAATTTTTCTTTAACTAGTGATGTAATTCGGACAGGTCGAATTCACACTCGGTGTCAGCAATCTTAAAGTATTGGTCAACTAATGGAATATGATCTAGGTCTAGGGTAGCAGAGGCCATAGGGTTGTCATCAATTTTAGATTTACTGCTAGAAGACTTGGATTTTCCCTTTGGTGCCATGGCTGAGGCTTTGGAGAAAGAAAGAAATAATGAGGACAAAGTTTGGCTTTAAGAGGTACTTGGATAAGAAAATAAATCCCTGTCAAGGATATCTGGGCTCTGAATTACCAAAATTGATAAGTGTTGGACAACAAGAATTCACAAACTTTCAACATTATCTGCAATTTGAAAACGGTAATCAAAGTAGCTAGGGGAGGAGCGTAAAATGTTTCAAAGTGATTCTATAGGCCTCAATTGATTATCGTTGGGATGGAACCGTTACCAAATTGGATTTAGCTGCATTAATGGATAACAGGAACTTGGTAACAGATAAGCGGAATTAACAGGAAAATGATAATGGGAATGTGTTAATAGATAATAGATGGACAAGTGGTGGAATATAATTAGTAGAGGGAAATGTGCGGGAGGTTATGTACTAATCGTTAGCGGGAGTGACGAGCGAAAATAGATTTTGGAGCGGGGGGAAGCGATGGTAAGAGGTTTAGGATGAGCGGGGTGTGAATTGATGAGAGATTGCCACACTGCGTGGGGCCTGAGAAAAACAATACCACTTTTCGGACCCCCCTGGCGTTAATGTGAAATGGGATGATGGGGTGAAAATTGGTTCCCCCCCTGTTGATCTGAGCGGGGAAAATCATAGCTGTCAAAAAGTGCACTTTGGATATTGCAAATGACAAGACATAAAATCATCTCCCGACGTAAAATAAAACTCAAGTTTAAAGCTTATTATAGGGTGATAACCATGTTTAAATGACATGCTTAGTTTATTATTAAACAAAATAAATCTAACCAAACATGATTTATAATTCTAAAGGCGCATTTGATTAAGCATGCCCTTTTTATTTCCTAAAGTAACTCCTAACCCTATTCTAGTACAAAAATATAATTGACCAAGATTAAATGCTTTGGTCACTTTTTCCTCTAATCTATCCTATCTTCTAATCTCAACCAAGATTAAACAGTTTGGTTGAATTATCTTCTAATCCTAAAACCTACATTTAAACATGTTTTATCATGCTTATACTATATGATTCAAGTGGCATTTGAGCTTGCTCACTTGTTCATTTGTTTTTATTTTCTTTTTTTTTTTCCTGTGGAAAAAGTCGTAATTCCCATTATAAGTGAAAATTACATTTTGTATATGCATATGCATTGCTTTAATGAGGCAGAGCCTAACCAAAAATATAGAAAACTATGCATTCCTCCATGCAGGGAGTGAGTGAAAATAACAAAAAATAATTAACTGTCTGGCCTCTTCGCAGAGAGGGAGTGATAAGTTCTGATAACTATTTACAATAAGTCAAAAAGATAATCATCCAAAAAAGAAATCTATCTCTTTCCAGTGCTACTTCAGAGAGCTTCAAGATCTATGTATGGTTTGTGATAATGTTGATAAACAACACCATCCAGTTCCTCGCAAGTCAACCAAGTGTCGTCGTCCCGGAGTGCTGCTTCTTTGATAAGAGGTCAGCACGATGTTCCACTCCCCGTAAATGTGATGACAAATGAAAGAGTCAAAAATGAGACAAGCCTATGAATCTCATCCAGAATATGCTTTAATGTGTATGCATTGCATATATGTTTTCTGTTGATCTAGTTTATGATCAAGTTTGAGTCACCATATTGTTGAAAATTTATGCATTGTTTGAGTAAAGCATATTGGATGAGGTTTTTTGCAGTAACAAGCTCGAAATAATTGTTGGTTTCCCTGCCTAAACCCATTTGTATTTTGTAAGAGTGAGTTTCTGATATATGCAAAACTGCTCCACCACCACAACCCATATCCTTTGCTGAACCATCGAAATAAGCCCAAGGGATGGATTTGTTGATGACCTCTGTCTCAATATTCCTATGCTGTTTTTGTGAGGGCTCTTTAGGAATCATGTGGTATTCTGCTATTATTCTGTTATGAATGGAGGGCCAGTGTGGTGGCTTTTGTTGGAAAATAATTTGGTCCATTGCTATCCATATCTCCCAGCATATTAGCAGAGGAATATTTATTTCCTTCCCAGAGGAGTCCTTCCACCAATTATTCCAAGCCTCCTTTAAAATGGTTCTATGGCATCTGTACCGGATGGAGAGTGTTGCAAGGATACCATTCCATAGTTCTTGCACGATAGGACAGATGAGAAAGAGGTGTTCTGTGTCTTTTTTGTTGCTCTTACATAGGTGGCACCAGAAAGGTCCGGCGAAAGATCGTTTCATGAGGTTTTCCCTTGTCGAGACCTTGTTGTTCAGGATGGACCATATAAGCAACTTTGATCTTGGGGCTCCTTTGAGTTTCCATATAAGGTTCCACCATGTCTCTGATTCTAGCAGCTTGAGGGGATCCATAAGAACAAGATATCCAATCTTGGGGACATAGCTACTGTGCTTGGCGAAGGCCCAAATGAGTTCATCTTCCCCTTCAGTTATCCTAATGTGGGCCTTCGTTAGAGCTGAAATGAAATGTCTCCATTCTTGTTGACAGTGCAAGGGAAGGTTTAATGCTGCTCCCGTTCTCCAGGCCTGCTGATCCATTGAGGAATGCTCATTGTTTGCAATGTGACTGAGATGAGTTATCCCCTGATCTGCTAAGAAAAATCTCAGCTCCTGTGGAAGTTTGTGTGCATTACCACAGCCTGCCCATGGGTCTTCCCCTATGCGCACTAGGGATCCTGATTGTATTCTCCAAGTCAGTGCACTTCTTATCAGATCCATGGCTTTAGATACTGCCTTCCAGATGATGGATATATTCCCATTGGTTCGATGAACATGGCGAATCCAATCCAGAGGATTTGAAGGGGTGATGTATTTTGAAGTGACCACCTTCGTCCATAGACTACAATTGTTGAGAAGCTGCCACCCCAATTTTGCTACTAGAGCTTTGGAGAAAGTGTCCAGTCTCTTAATCCCCCAACGCTCCCATTGTTTAGGCAGTGCCAGGGTCTTCCATATTTTCCAAGAAAAAATTCTCCCAATCTGGTTCCCCTTCCACAGGAACTGACAACATATTTTCTGCAGCCTTTCTAGGATACCCTTGGGGATCCAAGCTAAGGTCATCCAATTTACAGGAGTTGCTTCTAGAACGGCTTTGATCAATATCAACTTGCCTTCTCTGGAGAGGTACTTGTGATACCATATGTTCAGACACTTTTCCACCTTTCAGATGAGCCAAATCCAATCTGCAATTTTATAGCCAAAGGGTTTTAGATGGTATCCCAGATATCTCAGTCCATCTTCAGTAGGGTAGGTATCAAAGAGGAATCTCCTAAGGGCATACTGTAGTTCATTTTGGGTGCAACTGCAAGCAGATAAGGTGGATTTGGCTTCATTCAGTACCATTCCCATGGCCTTTTGAAATGTGCCCATGGCTTGGTGGAGGGTGGTGAGGTCTCCAAGACTGCCATTGAGAAAGATGAGGACATCATCCACGAAGAACAAATGAGTTAGGATTACTGATTCAGTGATTTTGATGCCCCTAAGTCTCCCTTGTCTGTTTTCCTTTATAATTTTGCTGAGGCCCTCCATGATGAACAGAAACAATAGAGGGGATAGGGGGCATCCTTGTCTGAGACCCCTTTCAACATGAAAGAAAGGGGAGGCCAATCCATTAATTCAAACACTATAGGGAACATTAGTTATCCAGCTCATAATCCACTTAATAAAGGTAAAGGGGAATCCTATTTGAGTTAATAGAATTTAGAGGTAGAGCCAGTTGACCCTATCAAAGGCTTTAGAAAGTTCTATCTTTATTATCATTTCTTTTATTTTCCTGAGCCGGATAGAATGGATAAGTTCTTGTGCAGTGCTAATTGTCTCATGGATCTGTCTGTTGTGTAGGAAGGCAAATTGCTCTTGGGAGATATGGAGGGATAGGATTGGCTTGATGCGATTGGCTATAATCTTGGCTATTATTTTGTAAATACAATTGCATAAAGAAATGGGTCTAAAGTCGTCAAAAGAGGAGGGCTTGTCAGATTTAGGGATGAGAGCAATGAAAGTGGATTTTAGGCTTCTCGGAATTCTCCCATTCCTTCTGCTTTCCTCAATGATTTGCAGGAGGTCTGTTTCTAACACCTCAAAAAAGGTCGTGTAGAACTCTATCGACCAACCATCTAGCCTTGGGGTCTTTTCTTTCTTTAGCATCTTTAAGGTGTCCTCCATCTCTCCCATGGTAACTTCTCTCACAAGTTCCTGATCCATCTCCTGATCAACAAAACTCGGAAAGAGTTGAACAGTCTGCATCACTTCAACATGGGTAGCATAGGGATGATTCTTGTAGATATTTTGGAAATGGGAACATGCCAGGGAAACCAACTCTCTAAAAGATTGAAGGGATCGCTCCTGTGTATCCTTGAGCTCCCATATAGTATTGATGGCCTTCCTACCCTTAGCATGTTTGTGGAAAAATTTGGTATTGTCATCCCCATCCTTTAGTTAGATATCCCTGCTTCGGATCCGCTATCTTGCTCCTCTATTCCTTGAGATTTGGGTTCTCTTTTGCAGAGAGTTAGAGTATGTGTATTTTTGCTCTTGAGACATCATGACTCCTCCTAAGTCCTCCTCATATGAAGAAATGGCCTTTTCTGCCTCCCTGAGTGTCAATTCTTCTGCTTCATTTTTCCTCTGAGCCCATGTCTTGGATAAGTTCTTCATCTCCTTCATATTATGCAGGAAGTTCTAAGTTAGGTTCCCAGATGAACCTGGGGGGTTTTCCCTCCAAAAATCTGTCACCAGTTTGATGTATTTCGTGTCTTGCAACCAAGTGGAATTGAACTTGAAAGGGGCCTTAGGCTTATCTATTACATCCTGTAGCTCCAGGGATATGGGATGCTGATCCAACAGGCTGTCCGTACTCACCCATTGTTTGATGCTGGAGCCTCCATTGATCAGGGATTCTTTTGTGAGGAAGCGGTCAAGCCGTCTGGCCAAACTTGCTTCCCCTACTCTGTTGTTTCTCCAAGTGGGTTGTTTTTTAGCTGAGGGGATATCTATGAAGTTGTGGGACTCCAGGAGGTTTTCAAAAAAACCAGACAGAGCATCCACCTGTGCATGATTGCTCCAAGATTCCGTGTACCCCATGGAGAAATTGAGGTCTCCCCCTAAGATAATGTTATCTTGTTGCAGGATGGGTGAGTTAAACAAAGATCTCCAAAATCCAGCTCTGTCCTGGCATGGGCCATACACATTGAGAATCCTGAATTGTGATTCAAGGGTTGGAGAGTAGATATCAACACCCCAAAAGACCTCCCTAGACCTTCAATGTCTTAATGGATCTGTTGCGAATGCCCAGGGTTAATCCCCCTGATCTGCTTATGGAATTAAGAGAGTGGAATGTCCAACCTGGTAGCTAGGATTCAAGTAAGAGAGAGACTAAGCTAGCAGAGCCAAGGGTTTCTTGAAGGAAAATAATGTCTACCAGTTTAGAGGCAAAAAGGTGTTTGAGGGCTAGTTTTTTATCCGGGCTAGCCACCCCTCGACAATTAAAAGAGAGTAGCTTCATGGGGGGAGGGGTGTGCTCTACTTTAAGGGCCCAGTTTAAGGTCTTATGTTTGCCATATGCAATCTCCTCCTCAGCCCAATGTTTAGCTTTGGAGAGGTGGAAGGGACGCCCCCTAGGTTTGGAAGGGGGAGGGGTAGAGTTGGCCTCGAAACCAATCATATCGGCCTTGTGAATGCGTTCAGGAGCGGAGGGGGTAATGGGGCTTGGGGTTGATGGGATCGAGAGGAGGGGAAGAGGGAGCCTCAGCGAGGGAAGGCTGAGGGAAGGAGAAAGCGGGAGGGGGGGAGCTATGGTGTAATGCTGGACCATAGGGGGATGATGGAAGAGCCAGGGGGAAGGGGAGAGGGGGAAGATTAAGGGAGAAACCAGGAATTCCATGGTACATTCCTGCCCAGACAGAGAAGGAAATACAGTAGAAATAATAGCAGTATAAGCAGATGAGAAAGGAGAATATACCATACCCGTGGTGTGAGTGTCCTATATAGCCGCTCGTTCTCTAGTTAGAGGTGGGGAGGGTGGCCAGAGAGGAGATTTCCCACGCTTATTCTTTGAGTCTTTCTCGTTTATCTTGCCCACTTCAGTCGGGTTTTGTGGATCCGGATATTCCCCTTCTATTGCCGATTGAGGTTCCTCCCATGGGGTATGAGCTTCCTGAACATTTTCCACAGGCTATTGTCCTCTCTTGATGACCAGAGGGAAATTTTTGTACACGTTTCCAACTTTGTGACATCTGCGGCATCTGTATGGTATGCCCTCATAGTCCAGAGGCTGCTTCTGGGTGAAAGACCTCCACTGAATGGTGATGAATTCCTGCAACCATTTCCTTGTATCCATATGAACTAGAATTCTAGCATAGGCCATCTTACCAGTAGATAAATATGATTTGTCAGATTCCATATATGAGCCGAAGGAGTTCCCAATTCGTCTGAATATGTCTTCGGACCAGAAATGTAACGAGAGCCCTGGTAATATTACCCAGATCGGGCCAACACCAAGCTACTCTGTGTCGGGGTCGAAAAGAGGGGACCAATGTTTCAGAAGGATAGGGGCATGCTCAAAGTGCCAGTAAGACGAGAGGACCTAATTCGTGAGATCTAGCCTGGAGAACCAGAGAGAAAACTACCCCTTCACAAACGTCTGTACAATGGGAAAGTCAGCCAAATGGTTCCCCCAAACCTCTGAGACCCAAGTTTTTAGACGGGCTACTGAATAGCTTCGACCCCTTATTCTGCCTACTAGCACCCTATCAGCAAAGTCCATAGTTTACCAAGCCAAATGTCCTCCTCAAGTTTGAGGAAGGTATCCACCTCTTTGGTCTGGAAGCACTTTTCTTCTTGCTTGTCCTAACTTCGGCTGATGGACTTTCTCGACCATTTGGGGTGTGCTCCGGGGTAGGAGGGTTCATCAAGGGTGGAGATGAGTCAGCGGGAAGGTGTTCTGCTGGGGGGGGATGCTAGTAAAACTGCCAGAGGGAAGTGTGTTCGAGCACGACGTGATCAGGGGGACCATAGAGGAAGAACGGGCAAGGGGAGCAGAGGGGTAAGCAAAATGAGGGGGATGAGGTAAGTTACCGGGGGTAGGGGACAGAGGATTAGGGTTAAGGATCCCTGTAGCAAACCCTAGGGAGGACGGAGATGGTGGGGGAGTAGAGAGGGATGGCCAAGTTGGGGGGTCGTCCGGTAAAACAACCTGGTGGCCCATTGGTCCAAAGAGTGAGGGGAGGCCAGAGGTAGCGTCATGCAGCTCGTTGCTGAATGAAATAGACCCTAAATTAGCAGGTCTCGGGGTCACCCAGATAAAAACCTCCTCTAAATCTTCTTTCGAGTAGTCCACCATCTTTAGCTGTCAGGGAATATAAAACACCAGCTGCCTATGGTAATCGCCAGAGGGAGGAGAAACAAGTAGACAAAAACCAACAATGGAGGCCAGAGGTCGTGCAGCTGAATCTTGGAATGGAAAACGATGGGCATGTAAAAAACTCAGTAAAAAAACCAAGTTACGGGCCGTGGGCATATTGTAATACCCACATGTACTGATGGGGATGTGTATGCGGTTGGTACAGCCAGCTGCAACCATGCACCAGCTACCCATTCTCACCTGTTTGCATTTCTAACGCCTCCATCCTCCCCTAATTTTGTTTTCCTTTTGATGGGGTTTCTTTTCATATTTTTTTCACAAAATTTCATATTTTCATTCTTTTATTCTATTTTTTTGTTTTTCAATTTTTTATACCCTCTTTTATAAATATCTAACTTATCAAAACTATTTATGTTACAATAGTACCAATCTTTTGCAACACCTTGTACATACCATAATACTTTGGTGATAATTTATTATCCTTCTTAGCTTGCTTGAGGGACATTTGTTTGTGTGGTTGTAGCCGTAGAAATACCCAGTCATCTACATCAAAAATTATTTTTCTGTGATGTTTATCTACATGATATTTCATTCTATTCTGTGCCAAAGTGAGGTTATCCTTTAAGAGTTGGATAACTTTTGGTTGATGCTTGATGTGATATTCCACTGCTTGAACCTTAGAATTTTCTCTTAAATATGATGTGATGGTGTTGGGAATGGGTTCCCCCAAGAGCATTTTTGGGGCTAAAAGCCCATGTTTTGGGGCAATTTTGTAATAAAGTTGTAAAGTCTCCGCATTTTGCGGTCGACGAGTGCGAAGGTGTCAAGACTCATAAATGGTTGTCCACCCTTATTTTGTAAGAGTCAAGTCGACTGTAAAGATCTACCCCATGGTCCACAGACCATGGGATTATATAAAAAGGAGCTAAGTAAGTAAGCTCTAGGTAGTTAGAATCAATTAAGCTTTGGAAGTTTCGGTAGAGAAGTCTAAGTGTTTCGGGTCTTAGCGTAGGTAGAGACTCTACAACTAAGTGCGTATTGGCCTACGGTGGAAGTCTGTAGCTTAGTGCATCGACCCCTGTTGCTGTGTGTGCAGGGTTGTAGAGTCTATATTAAATTGGAAGATATCAATAAAGAGAATTATTCTGCAATTACTATGTATTTAGTCTCCGTTAATGCATCTGATTATATTACAATATGGGTTTATTTTAGAGTGTTTATTTGATGCGCGAATGTATGTGATTATATCTGTTAATTGAAAACAAGTAAAGATATTAGTTTACACGACACTAACTGTAATTGATTGGTAAGATAAGTAAAACACTTGAGATAACTTGGGAAGTTATATAATACATTGTCATACCTGCGCGAAAGTACCTGAACCGCTAGTTAGGGCTACGTGAAAGTCAATCGTACACCTTCGCGGAGGTACTAAAGGGCGGGATAAAGGGTAGATCTATCAAGCCCTAAGTCTTAGCAATCTACGTGAAGGCATGAGCAATGGGTATAAATTGACATCATGACCATCTCAGGGTGCGGAAACTTGGTTCCAACATCCCTCCATACTGCTTTGGGTGAGACTTTGGTCCGCGCTTTGTGGGCTAATGCTGAAAGGGCCAGTAGTGTAGGGATTTGTTTGGATAACTAATGATGAACCTGGGTCAGGGCCCACAAAGCCAATAAATGGTTCCGTTACCGGGACCAGAATATGCATGAGAGATGTGTGATGTCGTATCACTGGAATCCAACTAAGAAGGAGATCTAAGACTGGTTGGATTGTAAGATCCATGAATTCGCAATGCAGGAAAACAAAAATTCACGCCTAACAAAGGAACATTGGTTAGACAGGTACTTGTATACATAAATCCACGAGATCTTTTTCTATTCCTTTCTAGTTGAGTTATATGAGTGGATCGCAAAGCTAGCAAATAACCAAGGAAGGTGGAGGCTTGATGGTCCTATTGTTTGGACCTCGGAGTTAGTACAGAGACTGGAAGCCTTCGAGGATAAGATCGCCCATGCTATCGATCATTGGATCGATCGTATCATAGGAGGGTTTGTAACAAAATTCACAGTCGATACCTCGGTTAGTTACAGTGGGCCGGAGCTATTCTTTTTCAAAGGTACACGAGGTAAGTACTTGAAGTCTTTAAATACTTGGATTACGATGTTATTGTGCGAAAAACAGGTTATGTAGCTACCTTGATGTTTGGAGCTACGTGAAGTGGAAAGACTTATAGGAACGAAGGAAGAAAGGGTCCTGAATATAGCCTGCTGATTTCACCTCATTTGAGTGATGAAGAGAGAGTAGCGCAAGCTTCTCCCTGAAGTGTAGTTCAATTGATAAAACAAGGGTTCCTGTGACTACCACCTCCACCCACACCACCTCCACCTTCACCACCGTCACCTGTGACTTCGTCCACAACACCATCACCTCCACCCCAGTTCAACATGGTGAATTCAATGAAGCTGCCATTGTTTAAGGGCTTAGGAAATGAGGGCCCAAACTAGTTCTGGGTCGTCGTAAAAGATATATGGTAATCTCAGAGCGTCATAGACGATCACATGAATAAGGCAACGTTAGTTAGTGCTTTTCAGGATCACACGCTAACTTGGTACATCAAGTACTCTAATTATAACCCAAACGCTTGGTTGGCAGAGATCCAGACCCTACTGAATAAAGAGTTCAATAGGCCTAAATTTGAGGCGCAGTCGATTGTGGGATTCAAGGAAATCGTAATGAAACCAGGTGAGATACCTTGGGAATTGGATCAGAGATTGAAGTGTAAAATCTGCGAAGCTAATATGAACTTAACAGATGGACAACACCACGAGTGGTTCGTGGCCTCGCTCCTGCCTCACCTAAAGGTTGCACTGTCACAACAGAAGATTAAGACTCAGGAAGAGGCCTTGGAGATTACAATAAGATTGCATGACACTTAGATGCAAGATCCAAATCTGGGGATTTAGCAGATCCATGCGTAGTTGCAAAATCTTTGCCTCGAAATGAAAAGTTTGAAGCAGGACAGAACAATTCGGTCGAGGGCGCGCGAAGAGGTATGGTGCTTGAAATGTAAAGGTTAGGGGCATGAAAAAGACCATTGCCCAGTCTTTGTGAACTATATTATAGGAGGAGGACCAATGCCTTTGATGTCGGGAGCTCAAGCAGGACCAAGTGCGAGCCCTGTGTTATGGTGCGCTATATGTCAGGTAGCAGGGAAACATACGACTGATAATTGTCATTTGCTGTAGAAGTTTGTACAAACACCAAAACAACTGTTCTACAACTTCTACAGGTCGGTAGGGCATGATGAGTGCAACTCCTAAAGTTATGAATTGATGATGGACAAAAAACCCTCCTATAGAGTTCAGGCAGAAACGCGACCTCTTGACCAGAGTGCTAGGATGGTGTAGACAACCTTTTAGGGGTGCAGACGAGGTCGAGGTGGAGAAGGACCTCACATAGGTTGGGGACAATTGATCTATTACAATCGTGGAGGACCAGGACATTATGCCCGTGAATGCTCTAACCCAACGCGTCCATCGTGCAAATATTGTACTTATTTTGATCATGATATGGAGGATTGTCCTACGCTGATAGTAAGGATACACGACAAAGGGGTTCTACCACCGCAACCGACTTAGAACCTGCAGATAATGAGGGCTGAGTGTCATGAAGAGGACTCGAATGTGAAATCATGCTCTAAAGTGGAATTACAACAGGTGATGATAAGGGGAAACAACCTGAGGATAACGCATGGGCTTGCAAAGCTCAAGAAAAGGAGGCTGAATTTGATTTGGAGCGCGCACAAAAAACGTTCATGGAAGCAAAGAAGAGCTTTGTTGAGGCCTCTACCTCAAGGAGCCGAGATAAACCTGTTCAGGAAATGGACCCTTCTATGCTTACGACCTTTCTAGATACCTGCATGAAGTTGCAGCGCGATAGCAAGGCTGTAAATGGGTTACAGGAACTTATAAATAGATGAGCCAGAAGCACTCCGGGTGAACTGCACATAGTACAGAAGATCAGTAAGCATAAGGCAAGGATAGGACGAGAAATGAGACTCACCGCACATATAGGAGAGTATGAAATGGATCAAATTATTATGGATCTGGGGTCAGACGCAAACATTTTGACAAAGTAGACTTGGGAGCAGATGGGGAGACCCGCACTGCAGTGGTCTTCGATCCAGTTAAGGATGGAAAATCAGTAGAAGATCATCCCCATGGGATGGTTGCAAGGAGTAACTATAGATATTATAGGGGCAAGCGCATTGGCTGATTTTGAAGTGATAGAAATTGTGGATGACAACAACCCCTACCCTACACATCGTGGCATTGATTGGGCTACTGACATGAACGAGGTAATCAATCTAAAGAAGTGAAATATGATATTTGAAAAGAAATCGCTTCGTGTAATAGCACCCCTAGATCCTGCTGAAGGATCATGCTATACTGAACCAGTCCGTGATTACAAAAGAGATGACAATTTGGACTTCATATATAAGATAACAGTGCGAGACCAAGATTGGGTGAACCCGATAGTGTATGGAGGAATTATGTGGGATCGTAAGAGTTCCTATAACTCAGACTTGGATGAGGAATTAGAGCGATGATAGAATCTGCTACATGAAGTAACCACGTTGAGTTGTAACATGACCTGGTCTCTACGCTGTGTGTCATTAGAGGTAAGAAATCTGCCCACTTATGATGGCTTGAATGATGTGGATGTGTTTTTGGATGCATTTGAGAGGGAAGTACCAGAGAAGCAGCACTTCTAGGCTTTGGACTAGGCACTGCGTGCTACGCCCACGAGATGGTGGGGTATGCACAAGGGTAGTTTTGATGATTGGTGTGAGTGTAGGAGGATGATGAGAAGATACTTTGGGAAGCTGAAGGTATGAGTGACAGATAAGTATGACGGGAAGGATGATCCACATGCACACTTGGCCAAATGGGCTAAGGTCTATGGAGCAAAGCCCCAACCTAAATGGGTGCACTTATTCTATCACATCCTGGATGTCATCCCGATGAACTGGTACTTGGAGACAGAGCTCCACCATGGCACAGGAGAATGGGATATTCTATGTGAAGTCATAATGACGTTCAGCTTCAAAGATGGGTTTGACTGTATTGAAGAAGCACTACAAGAGGTTAAAGAAGCGATCTTTAGTATATTGTAGGATCCTTTGGATCTGATTTAACCCGACTGGGCTACTCAGCTGAGCCACGCGCTGGAGTGCTATAACGTGAATGATGAAGAAGAAGATGAGGACTCATGAAAGATTAATATTCCTGAAACTGAGGGTCATCGCAAGGTCGAGGGACTGATGATCAAGAATCTTGATATAACCACACTGTTGAAGACTAAACAAATAAATATTGTTATGGAGGCGGAGCCCAAATTCGTGAAGATTGGAGATTACTGGGATGACGCAATGGTAGATAAGGTCACTGAATTGCTCTGCGAATACCATGATTTGTTCCCTACCAAGTTTATGGAGTTAAAGGGGATAATAAGAGACCTAGGCATTATGAAGATCACGTTAAAACCTGGTGCGAAGCCGGTTAAGCAAATACCTTATAGTCTTAATAGAAGTATAAGGAGAAGGTCCACTTAGAGTTAGATAAGATCTTTATGACAAACATCATTGAGCCTATAGAAGAATTTGATTGGGTGAGCCCAATGGTGGTACAGGAAAAGAAGCAGAAGGATGAAATAATGATATGCGTAGATCTCAGGAAATTGAATGATGCTTGCGCGCATGATCCTTTCCTGACTTCATTCACTGATGAGGTATTGGATAATGTAGGTGGCCAGGAAGCATACTCTTTCACTGATGGGTTCTTTTGGTACCATCAGATCAGAATCGCGCCTGAATATAGAAGCAAGATGACCTTCGCGACTGAATGGGGATGTTTTCAGTACACCGTGATTCCTTTCAGATTAAAGAATGTGCCTACAATTTTTTCCTGCGTAGTCATTGTTACATTCAAAGACTTCATTCATAAGTTTCTGGAAGTGTACTTTGATGACTGGACTTTGTTTGGGTTGGTAAAATTCCATGTTGTAAGTTTGCGCTGAATGCTAGATACTTGTTGAAGGTACCAGATTGTGCTCAATATGAAGAAATGTCTTTTTTGTGCCCCTTTTGGGACTTTGCTGGGTCACATGGTATGCAGACAGGGATTGATGGTAGATCCCATGAAGATCACAGTGATAATTAACCTGGAGTTGCCGAGGAGTGTGAAACAGTTGCGTGCAACCTTAGGACATATTGGGTACTACAAGAATTTTATCAAGGGATATGCCCAGATCACCGTGCATATGGAGAAGTTGTTGAAAAAGGATGTCACGTTCTGTTGGAACAAGGATTGTCAGAAAATCTTGTATGTGCTGAAGGGAAAAATGGTCACCGCGCTGATTTTAGTCTTCTCGGATTGGAAGAAGGAGTTTCATGTACATGTCGACGCGTCATGTATAGCACTGGGAGTAGTGCTGACACAGGCTGGCGGAGGTGAATTGGACCATCCTATAGCATTCACAAGCAGGAGGTTATCCAAAGCTAAGAGGAATTATTCCACCACTGAGCGTGAAGGACTAGCCATGGTATACGCACTCTAGAAGTTTAGACACTATTTGCTAGGTGGACATTTTAAGATGTATATGGATCATTCTACGTTGAAATACCTGGTGAATAAGCCTATGTTGGGGGGGAGAATCTGTAGGTGGTTGTTATTGTTCCAGGAGTATGATTTTGAAGTTATTGTGAAGCCTGGACGACTGAACGCGGGACCAGACCATCTGTCGCACATCGAAATGGGAGAAGAGCCCACTAATTTGGAGGAAGGATTGCTTGACGCACAGTTATTTGTAGTGTGCATCGTAGATGGTCACTTTTTAGACATAATACACTTCCTAATGATAGGAACGGCCACGGAAGGCTACACTACTCAGAAGAAAAAGGAGTTAGTGGTGCACGCGACAGACTTTTCTGTCATTGCCAGACATTTGTACAAAATGGGGTCTGATGAAGTATTACGAAAATATGTATCGAAGTTTGAAAGGAGCAGTATCCTTGCAGATGCTCATGGGGGCGCCGCGGTAGGGAATTAAGCAGGAAGGGTGACTGCATAGAAGATCTTACACGTAGGGTTGTGGTGGCCAACCCTCCATCAGGATTCAAAAGCTTACTGCAAGGCGTGTGACGTGTGCCAAAGGACTAGCAAGCCATCAAAGAGAGATGAGTTGCCTCTGAACCCACAGATGACATTACAACCTTTCGAGAAATGAGCAATATATTTTGTGGGACCCATTCATCCCCAAGGAAAGAAGATGGGAGCGCGGTACATTATCACCGCGTGTGAAGGACTGCATAGGAGGGACCGTTACAAAGTTTCTCTTTGAGTATGTACTGACGCGATTTGGGTGTCCAAATATTTTGATGAGTGATTGTGGTACGCATTTTCTGAACGAAACGATCAGTGCGCTGGCAGAGGAATTTCAGGTATATCACCAGAAAATCACGCCTTATCACCCACAACCTAATGGGATGGTGGAAGCATTCAATAAGGTACCAGAGAATGCACTGACCAAGGTTTGCAACACTCAACAAAGTGATTGGGACCTACGCATACTTGTAATAATATGGGCATAATGAATGACCTGCAAAAAGTTGACTGGGTATACACCCTTTAGGCTTGTATATGGTGTTGAAGCAGTGATGCCCATGGAATACATTATGCCTAGCATACACATAGCAACACTCACGGGTATGATGGATTGCAGAGCCCTAGAAGAGAGGCTCACACAACTTACTAAGCTTGAGGAAGAAATATTTCTAGTTGGATTTCACCAACAGGTCCAAAAGCAACACGAAAAAGCATGGCATGATCGGCACACTAAACTGCGCACCTTTAAGGTAACTGATATAGTTTTGTTATATGACAGCAAGTTTGATAAATTTCCAGGGAAATTCAGGATGCACTGGCTAGGGTCCTATGTGATTAAGGAAATTACTGATGGTGGAGCAGTTCAGTTGGTTAAATTGAATGGAGATCCCTTCCCAGGAAAGGTGAATGGCAGTCGATTGAAGCCATACACCGTTGATCCGTGTAGGTGACTATATGAATGTAGCATACTCTTAGCACTCCACATAGATGAAAGGAGGTGTGAGACTATAAACTACACTACCCGAGTTGGGGAATTGCACGATTGGAGGATTATGTGGAACGAGGAAATGTCACAGGGTTCGCGACAATGTGAAGGCAGCTACTCTACCCGAGGAGAAATCATGCAGGTTAGCCGGAAAGTGACCGTTAAAGTCATTGTTCATGATTTGACGATGAGAATGCAACCAAATGGAGTGGGCGACTGACATTTAAGATGAAATTTATAGGTAAGATCCTTGAAAATCTGCCGCCAATCTGACATTAATGAACCAAATTTGGGGGGAATGGTCGGATTTGAATTCAAAATGACCTTTAAATAACTTGTGGCTGCCCAACAAAAAACGCTTGGCATTTTGAGCATTGAGTTGGTGAGCTCTCAGACGTGCATGAACTATGCTCTTTTCTAAGAATTGCTTGACTGCCCAACGTTCAATCGATTTCCAGAGTCCAATCACAATTTTATCTGTGATATTATCCCAGGATCAAAAGCTATGGATGTTAAAGTAGTGATAGCCGAGGGGGTTGTGCCAGAGGTTGTTATGGAGGTAGAGGGAGCTGCTCTAGAGGTAGTAGAGGTACTAGATGAAGTCCCCAAGTTGCCACAGATGCCTAGACTAAAGCCTACCCTGACCAAGGAGAGTGTGAAGGATAAGAAGGGAAAGTAGGCTATGATACCAATGCACGCGTCGCCTAGAAGAAACCCACAAAAGGACAAGCCCACTGTATAGGAAAAGAGAAAAACTATTAACTTGGAACTGGAGGAGGAAGAGATTGAGGACATCTCGATGGATGATGAGGATTTGGGGGTGGAAGTGGAGGATGTTGAAGTTGATGGTTCTAACCGTATCACTAAGTTGCCTGAATACGTCCCTCCGTGCCAGGGCAAGACCAAGGTGCCAAAGGACATTGACGAAAGCAAGGTCGCCTTACACATACCTTTGCTACCAAATAAGATTGTCTTTGAAGGACCACACTTGGGGCAGGTTCTGTTGTTGAAACTAGAAGATTGGGACTTAGCTAACACTGAGAAGTTCCATCACTTGGCAACAGAACAACTAATACACCTCGTTGTTCACACAACCACCAGGATGACTGCATTGGATTTGCGGAAGTGGCTTAGGGGTGTAGACAAGGTAGGTTTGCTCAACCTGCTATGGGTGCCGCACTATAATCACACACCCATTACAATATTGGTCATCAAGAAACTACTATGTTTGGTGCACGATGGGTGTTTGTGGTTGGAGGAGTCGATACCAATCACTGACAAGTTGATCCATAGGATCACACGGCTTCCCTATACAGGGGAAAATATGGACATGATGTTTGGTGGAAAAGGTGGCGAGTAGACCATCACAGAGGCCATGAAGGAGATATTCAAGCTCATGAAGAAGCCGTGAGGCTATGCCATCTCGAGTATCTACGATCCTGTAGTCAAGGTGGCCACACAGATTTTGGCAGGAAAAGTTATGTGGAAGTGTTGTGCAGATGAAGTGTCGGCACCTGTCTTCGCTCTAGCGGCCCAATGCGTCAAAGGAGTTTAGTTTAATTGGGCACGCTATCTCTGTGGTGAGTTCCTTGTGAACTTCCGTGAGGCATATGAGCTCAGCAAGACCTTCTACTATGTGTGGCTCTTGCTGTCCATTGTGCTAGTATCCTGAGAGCTTCTTGAAGAAAGTCAATTCCCCTCGGTCGTGCTGGACCTGCCAGAAGCAACAAAGTTTGCTTCACTGTGGGCGACCAAGGATGCTCAGTGAATCAAGGATAGCAAAATCATCTGGATCTTGATGGAAATGAATATATGCATGGCTATCAATCACAAGATGAGATTTTCACCTACTGTGTTTGCCAAACTAGAGGAGTATGTGGACTTCAAGGCATACTTTCAGCTTATATCGATCAGGGCATGAAAGGACCCTGAGTAGAGGTGGCATGACTTGCCTTACTTGGCAACTAACGATGCAAATGATGCAGTTCTAGATCACTGGCTAGCAGAGTGGCGCACTACCTCAGACTCGGCAGTGGGGTCGAGAAAGTCACCGCGCAGTGCAAAAAGGAGGAGGCCAAGCTCAAGATGGTGTAGCTGGACGAGAAGAGGAAGTAGGAGGCCACTGACAAAGCCTAGGTAGAGTGTGATGCCGTAGAATAGGTGAAAAAATAGATAGGTGGAACAGAGCATGACTCTAACAAAGGTGCAAGGTTGCCGTCGCCTAAAATAGAGGAAGAAACAGATGAGCAGACAAAGCAACATAGAGTGGACCCGTAGACGACATCGTATTGCATCAAGCGTCCAAGGGGATAGGAAAAAGTTGGGCCGTGAAAGAAATAGAAGGCTAGTAAGACGTTGTTGGACCCAATAACCCTAACAGAGGAATATTTGAATGACATTGGAGACACGGTGCGGGATTTCACCACGGAGGTACTGCAGTAGTTCGAGTAGTAGCAACGAAAACTATTGGGGGCCATCCAGATGGGTTTGCATGAGCTACAGATCCATGCATCCTAGGCTAGCGTGGTGTCCACCAGCCTTGCCATTGGTACTTCAAAAGTTGTCGAGATGCTGCATGCGAAGGACTCCCGAGTGATAGTGCTGTCGGATGGAGCACTGACCACATAAAATGAAGCTGATAGGCCCGCTGTCAGCGACCTCAAGGGAGTAGGGTTGAACTTGGAAGCGCTTCTTGGTGAGGCAGTCCACCTACTCCAGGATGGAATGATTGTAGAGCTGAGGGCCCGTGAACAACGCGCTTTGCAAGTGATCAGTGAGCAGAAGATCAATAATGTGCAGATGGCCCTGCAACGAGATACTGCCCTCACTTGTGTCGTGGAACTTACTAACACAAATCAGTACATGATTAAGGCCATGAAGGAAGCCTCCCGAATGGCCCCTGAATTGGTCATTCCTGAGGATGCAGAGGCAGATGAACAGGTCTATAAGCTTGCTACAAGGGTGCACGATGGTCGCACATAGTTGGCTAAGGTTCAGTTGGAGCTGAAGCTATAGATTACAGATTTGTAGTTGAAGGCCCAACCTTCAACTCTACTGGAAGTAAAGGAGCAGCGCACAACCGTTGTCATAGAGGCGATAGTGGCAGTAGACAGTGTAGTACCAGATTGCACACGGCTGTTTAAACAATCATTCGAGGTCCTAACCAGTGTGCAGGAGGATCCTAATGTACAACAGCCGAAGACAAAGGCGCGAGAACTGTAATAGTGCTATGACAAGGTAAAAGGAATAGCGTGCACCGTTGCTCTCACACAGAGACTGGCGAAGCTGCAGGAGGCCAAAACATTGAAGGAACAGGTAGATGCAGCGTAACACAAAGAGGCAGTGTTAAAGGCATGCTTGAAGCCTTGGTTGGACAAAGCTTATTTAGTCACGCCCTCCATTGAAATCAAGCTTGACAGTCTACAAGCGACTTAGTAGAAGCTTTAGGCTGACAATTCAAGACCATCAAAAGAGCAGTCGGTTGAAGAAGTGAAGCAAGCGACGATGCAGTACACCGCCAAGGTTGTCGTCATACACATCGAGCTAGGGGGTCTTCACGCCAAGATCTCCGCGTCCTCAGAGTGAATCAAGGGTGAGTCACCACGTTTGTGTTGGGGGCCTGCTAGGAACAGGTTCCCCCAAGAGCAGTTTTGGGGCTAAAAGCCCATGTTTTGGGACAATTTTGTAATAAAGCTGTAAATTCTCCGCATTTTGTGGTCGCGGAGGGCGAAGGTGTCAAGAGTCATAAAGGGTTGTCCACCCTTATTTTGTAAAGTGTCAAGTCGTCTATTTAAAAAGGAGCTAAGTAACCTCTAGGTAGTTAGAATTAATTAAGATTTGGAAGTTTTAGTAGAGAAGTCTAAGTGTTTCGGGTCTTAGCGTAGGTAAAGGCTCTGTAGCTGAGTGCGCAGAGGCCTAGGGTGGAAGTTTGCAGATGAGTGCGCAAACCCCTGCAGCTATGTGCGCAAGGTGGATAGAGTCTATATTAAATTGGAAGATATCAATAAAGAGAAGTATTTTTCAATTAATGTGTATTTAGTCTCTGTTAATGCATCTGATTATATTACGATATGGATTTATTTTACAATGTTTATTTGATGCGCAAATGTATGTGATTATATATGTTAATTGAACGCAAGTAAAGATACCAGTTTATGTGACGCTAACTGTAATTGATTGGTAAGATAAGTAAAACATTTGAGATAACTTGGGAACTTATACAATACATTGTCATAGTTGCACGAAAGTACCTGAATCATTGATTAGGGCTATGTGAAGGTCAATCGTACACCTTCGCGGAGGTACTGAAGGGCAGGATAAAGGGTAGATTGATCAAGCCCTAAGGCTTAGCGATCTGCACGAAGGCATGAGCAAGGGGTATAAACCAACATCACGACCATCTCAGGGTGTGGAAACTTGGTTCCAATATCCCCCCATACTACTTCGGGTCAGACTTCGGTCTACGCTCCATGGGCTGATGCTGAAAGGGCCAGTAGTGTAGGGATTTGTTTGGCTAACTAATGCTAAACTTGGGTTAGGGCCCACAAAGCCAACAGATGGACGGTGGATGATGTCCACAAAGTTCCATAAATAGGGTCATTTTTGCTGCAATATGGAAGGAAGTGTCATACCACCTTTTAGCCAAGGTAACCACTTGACCCGTTGTGTCTGTTTATCAGATAGAAAGAAATGAAGATATCATTCCAAACATTTGTTCACTATCTTAGTTTTCCCATCATATTGAGGATGATAAGATGAGCTATGAGCTAACTGAGTACCCAGACAATAAAATAATTTCGTCCAATTATTTTTAGTGAAAATGGGATCTCTGTCGCTTACAATAATTTTTGGGTTTCCATGTAGCTTTTGATTTGATTCCATAAATGTAGTAGCAATTGTATTGGCTTTAAATGGATGAGATAATGGACAAAAGTGTGCATACTTGGTAAGTCTATCAATTATCACCATGATGGAACTCACATAAATCCTATGCTCCTCTGGAATATCATTTACCCTTATATTCACTTTTTGGAAGTTCTCAATGTGCTTTTCCATTGAACCCATTTGTTTGATATCTATCAATTGGCTAAAGAAGGTGTTTCTCTTTGTATCCTCATAATGTGCTATCATTTCCTTCATAAAAATTGACCAAGTGACAAGTGGTTTACGAGAATAAAGCCATCGATACCTTACAAATTGATTAGGTTCTAAATTTAAAGTTGTAACACGTACCTTTTGTGTGTGTTGCACGTTATGAAGATCAAAATATTGATCCATTTGTAGTGTCCATGTTAACAGATATTTTCGATAAAACTTTCTCATATCGATCTTTGGAATATGGTGGGTCTTCAATCCAATGTTAGAGTCTATGAAATCATGATTAATTTTTTTTTTGTTTTCATCATGAGTTTCATCTAATACCTTTTTGCCAGTAGGAAGCATTTCTTGTAGCAACTTTGTCAAACCTTCCATGTCTGCTTTTAAACCATTCTTCAAATCTTCCATGTTGCCTTTCATATTTTCTTCTATACCATCCATATTAGCTTTCATGCCATTCTTAAAATATTCCATGTTTGATTTTAAGCTATTCTTCAAACCATCCATCTTAGCTTCCATTTGATTTTTGGTTTCTCTTTATGAGAGCGAAATTTGTTGCACTTGGTCTCTTAATTTTGATATATCATGTTGCATTTCTTCCTCTTCTTCATGTATCATAGTATAGATTTATGGTTTCTTACTAGGTGTTTCCATTTTCTTGCTTTGAGTCATTTTGAAATAAAAAAATGAGATCTATGCTTCACTGTTCCCTTTGAATCACTTCAAACTATATTTTCAAACAAAAGTTATGCAATTTAAAAAACAAATACACACCTTTTTCTTGCTTTTATGAGCTTGATATTGAAATGATTATAACATTGTAATTTCAGATCTCCAAGTTATGAAATGTCGACCTGTGGTAACCCTCTAAGTCCTCTTTCCAAACCCACAAGTCTAATTGATATTGGATTCTTTAAGAAAGAGTTATGCCCAATATCCCATGATGTACTGATTATAGACTGGTTCAGTAGAGTGAATTTGTACAGAGTTCCATGTGTCCTTGTTTCGACCTGTGGCCCTAAAAATGATACCCAAGAAAATAAAGTCCATACTTGTTCTATTACTATTTATAAATTTAAATCCTATTCTCTGAGAGAAAGTTATGATTATTTTCCCAAGGTCACCTGTTTGAGATGGAATTCTGGAGCCTACAAAAACCCTAACTTCATCGGATCATATCTCTGAAAATATATCAAGATAAGATCTGAAATTCGTACATGAGGTTTAAAAAGATTTCGAATCCACATGGTTTTAATTTCAACTTTTTAAGATTTGTATAAAAAAAGTTATAGCAAAAATTCCACAATGACACATTTGAAGCAGCGAAACCCTAGAATCTAAAGCTTTGATACCAAATGTTATGAAAACAGCTAAAAAAATAGAAGAAGAGATAGATCAACGACTTAAAAATTAGCCTCTTTGAGGGGGAAACTCATTTACATTAAACACATGAACAATTCTTGGATGATACAAATGACAAAGCATCCTTTCTATATATAGGAGTCAAAGGGGGCACAATATAATTAGAGTCGACATAACAATAATACTATAAGGGTACAACATTAACAATAATACTATTGGGCACAATAATAGAAATATGGGGACAACATGAGCACTGCAATAACAATAAGGGGCTACATTGAAAATAACAATGAGGGCATAAACTAGTATTATAGGGACCTAACATTCTTAATTTCTCCATCAAATGTAGGTGGATTTGATTTCTTGAAATCACCCAGAAAATATTCCTTGTTATTCCACTTGTAAGGATGATAATGATGATGATCATGATACCCATCAAAATCAGAATTAGAATAAAATCTGAGTCCATTGCCTCTCTTATCTGGAGTATCCAAGAACCTTCCATCTCTGATCGTGTCATCTCTATCTGACTTGTTCCCACTATGAGATCTATTGCCATATGACCCATTAGTCCTATCCTCCTGCTCATGGCTGATCCAAAGTGGTATCTGCCTTTGCAATCTGACAAACTTTGTAGGATTATTGCATTGACTTCTTCTTGTTTCTCCTATGCTTGCATGATTATGTCATTATTTTCTTTGCAACTCCTTATTTCTTCCTTCAAGCTTCTCAATGTGTCTGCTAAGTTAGAAGAGTGACCAACACCACACTGCTCATTTGATCCGTAGGGAGAGTCTCATGAACTATAGTCTACCATATTTATAGTCATCTTTGATCTCTTCTTCCTGCAAGGTATATTGTGTCAACTAAACCAAATCATAAAAAAACCAGTGTACCTTAGTAGAGTTCGAAGAGGATATATTGTCTGCAAGACCGACCAGGTTAGAAAAATACATATATAAATATAGTTAAGTCAACATATAAGCATCATTTCAGCCATTATCCAGTCAATGTATACATAACAACATATAAGCACTGTCACACATGACCAATGCACGATCGACATGCATTCACAACAAATACATAGACCACAAGCACAAGAACACATATACAATTCAACATGCATGCATGACGAACAAATCGCTCATGTAGTTCGAGAGGTGAACCATGCTCTGATACCACTCTATAACACCCTCCTCCCACATTTACGCAAGTAACTAGCCCCCTGGGTTACACATGTGACGAAGAGTTACTATGATATGACTCAACCTCCTAGGTGACCATAAGGAAATGGAGTCTAACTTGCTTTTCTTTTGCTACTCTTTCACTAGGCAAGTTCCAAACATGTCCTTCTGACAAGGTTGCATGTAGTAATTATCTGATACTCCAAGTGTGCAACCTTGCAACCTCACAACCTCATAAGCTCATGACCTTGCGACCTCATGACCTCGCAACCTTGCGACCTCTCAACCTCACTACCTTGCGACCTCGCGACTTTGCGACCTTACGACCTTACGACCTTATTTGAAATTTTGCGACCTAATCTAAATTTTAATTTTGTGACCTATATAAATTGCGATCTTGGGACCTAATCTAAATTTTAATTTTGTGACCTATATAAAATGCGATCTTGCGAACTACAATTTAGAATGACATATGCTATGCTTGCACCATCATAAGTTAATGGCTTTATTTGAATATACTTTTCCTTTGAGGGTTAACAAGAAGGTTCCAAACCTCCAGTATTTAGTTGCAACAATAATTCATTAACCCATGAATTCATCAACCATTCAATTTACTTATTGAATCAGGAGCGAGAGCCATAGCTAGGGTACCTTGCATAACCAAATATATAACCAGAAAATAAACAACAGAAATAATGAAGATACATCAACCATAAATGCCACATACAATCCAATAAATTTTCTCATAAAATACCAAGGAGAGAAATTCTTATTAATGAATGCAAAAACCAACCCAATATGGGACTTCCATAGTACCACCTGACCATAGATTGGATTGAGCCAAAACTCACTTCAACCAATCACCCCCGTGCCATATTCCAAGCATGAATGTGGGATCTCATGAAACACATCCAACAAAACCAAACTAGGGCTTCCATAGGCAAAACCACCTCAACCCTCAACTAGTGATTCCACCTCACAGTCAGACATCACTAACCATCACCAGATTGGTCTCTACCTAGGTTAACTAGGGCTCTAGAGTGTTTGTTCCAACCAGGGTTTCTAGGACTAGTAACTCAACCCAAACCTATTGCTGAGATTCCAGAGCGTTTGTCCAACCAGGGCTTCTAGGACTAGTAACTCAAGCCACCAAGGGCTCCATATCGTTTGTCCAACCAAGGCTTCTAGGACTAATAACTCAACCCAAGCTTAAATGGCTTCTAGAGCATTTTTCTAACCAAGGCTTTTAGGAACTAATAACTCATCCCACAGCCAAAGGAACATGAGAATCAATCAAAAAACGAAAGTAAAACCCACAACACCATGGCTATCCAGGAAAAGGAAAGGTTAGGCAAAACCATTGTCAATCTAGGAATCCTCCATTCTAATGATAGATCATAGCCAAGAAACCACATTCAAGTGTCATGCATGCCAAAACTAGTAAGGAAGTCATACATGCAACTCAGTACCTACAAGAAAAACTCGTTGTAGCTGTTGATCCCGATGTCCCCTTGCGCTTTCCTACTTTTCCTTTGCCTTCTTTCTCGAAATCCCAAGTATTCCACACTCCTCGAAGAGTTCTCCAAGAAACTTTAAGTGTCCAAGAGTATGAGAGAGAGAGAGAGTAGAGAGAGATATCTAAGCTAAAAATGACAAAAAGTATGTGAACTGATCCCCATAAGCCTTTTTATTAATGAGGCCTCTAATTTCTTCAATTTTCCATTATTTTCCTTCATTTTTCTCCTCACATGCAACCTGTGACCTTTCACCTTCCTTTTCTCTTATTTTCCTTATTTTCATAAATAAATTGCCAAAAAATGCCATTTTTCCTTTCCAAAGCCTTTTCCATTGCCTTTGCCAATTTACTTAGCCATTAATTAATCACAAGAGATCCCCATCACTATGTTTTTTCCCAACATTTATCTTGGAATACGTGTCCCATGACCTTGGTTAATATTTTGCCTTTATTAACTTTTTACATGGATATTTGACCAGGACCATTACAATATATATGCAAATTTAGTCATCGTTTGAAACCAATTAATGACCAATTAAATATCACTAAATTTTGGTCATGTTATAAAATACTGTAAATTAGCTACTAATAGTCATATATATGCAAAATTTAGTCGTCATTTGCAATCACAAATTCATCATTTGCAGTAGTCATTTATCTTTTTTTGGTAGTTTCATATTCATTATATAAACGACTAATTTAGTAGTTTATATTCATTTCATTTACTTTCATTAATAATCATTACAACTAATTTAGTCATATATTCATTTTATTTGTGTTCATCATTAATCAATATAAACTAATAATTTAGTAGTTTTAGATTGCTTTTATGTGTTCATTGTGAATCAACATCAATTAATTAGTATGATTTTCTGACTAAATTAAAAAAATGTCATACAATTTGCATGTTCATTTAATAGGAACACATAAAGTTACATATGTTAATTACAATACAAAACAATATCAAGTGCAACCATAAATCTTTTCAACCACATAAATTATATTATATGAAATGTCGAGTACTACAATATGAGTTTCCAACTTAATATTAGTTGGACTACAATTTACACATGAAATATTGTTTAATCACTTCAAAACATTATCATTGTGTTGCCAAGGCATTACAGGGGAATTCACCAACTCTAAAGACTTGATCATTAGTCTCTACATGTGTGTCTCATGCAATAAATTTTCTTTAAGGGTATCACTAGATCGATTATCTTCTCTCTCTCTCTCTCTCTCTCTTTCTCTCTCTCTCTCTCTCTCTCTTTTTGCATTGCCATTCAAATGTTATTGTTTTCCTCTTTCTTCACTTCCTGCTTCTTACCATCAATATTGAGTTCCTCTTCTGAATTGAAAGAAGATATAATGTAGAGTATAAGACATGAAATACGATGAACATTGGAATATTAAACTAAAGTAGACTAAAAAGGATTTATACAACATATACCTCAACATCATCTATGCCAATGCCATTCCCCCCTAAAAATCAAGAAAATTGAATAAGTTTTCTTCATTTGGTCGATAGTAGCCACTATGTGGAAAAATGACCTGTATAAACAAAACAAATAAAATGTCATCATAGAAAAAAGAACACCTTGGGAACTTAATAACAATCATGTTAGCTAAGATACATTCTAGAAAGACCAAGTTGTAGATAACTTGTGAAAACAAATGGAAAGAAAAAGACATCATATAATAAATAATGTATGACAATTAGCTGGAAAATTGCATCATAGAAGAACAAAATTCTCCTATGGTTACCAATACATGTGGGTGGGTAACATGCACCCAATATGCCATGATCCTTAGGGGCCAGAGGAAGTAAGGCTCCTACTAACATAATGATTGATTGGTTTCATCTCAGCCTTGCCTCTCCTTTGTGAGTCCAAAAAAAAAAGGTCCATCCTTAACTAGTTGTACTCCATAGTATCATTTTTGCATGTTATCTCCACATACCTACCAAAAATGTCAGATATGCCAAATAAATGGAATTTTGGAATTGTTTCTAAAACTATGTCATTTACACCCCCTTCCAATGTATCTCACCAAATTCACCCACTTGGTTTTCTTCTTTCATATTCATTTACATCTTGAAAAATATTTGTTTAAAAAACAAAGACATCCCCAATACCTCCAAATCCTAATTCTCATCCATATTTTCCACAAACCATAGGAATTCATACTCTCTTATGATCAACATTGTACAACAATGAAGCTACACAATGAAGAATAATTTCTATTGGTATAATGAAGCTTAATTTATATTGGTAACTACACAAAACAGAAATGAAGCTATTGGTACAAAACAAACAATAATGAAGCTATACCAAACACTCAATCAATTGGTATAAATTCCAAACATAATGAGAAAAGGAGTAGTGCATCATTCTCTACCATGTGTTCTACCAAATAAAATGGCAAAAATACTAAAGGAAAAGTCTCTTCTTTACAAGGAAATTTAAGAAGAACAAATGGATTTTCACTCCCTTATATTCCACTTTAAGAAATCCATCTTCATTCCAATGCTGAAGTACCTCCACATAAAGAGATATAACATTTCAAGTTTCCACATACATCATAGCAATTCATGATTATACTTCCATAAACAAGAAAATGAATTAGAACTAGAAAAATTACATACTTGTGATAGGAAAAGGTATGCAAAGCAATGATTATCTTGCACAAATAAAAAAGTTTCACTATTTTGTCTGTGGATCCTATAGCCAATACCTACTCATTGAAAGAATGGAATGCAAGACAATTAACCTGAATAAATAGGAATACACTTTATCAGAAGAAACCAAAATAATACCTCAACCCAAAACAAAAATCAT
Source organism: Pinus taeda (assembly GCA_000404065.3). Lineage (NCBI taxonomy): Eukaryota > Viridiplantae > Streptophyta > Pinopsida > Pinales > Pinaceae > Pinus > Pinus taeda. Next base: position 263,104 of record APFE031206167.1, read on the forward strand.
ACTACAATAGAAACAAGAAAATAAATCTTATTGATATGTGCATGGATTGAAAGAGAATTGAGAACAATCACACAAGAAGGAAAGTGTGAGATAAAATCAAATTGTACACTATATTATATTTGGTATATAGAAGAGTATAAAATTGGTGGATAGAAATTATGTGGGATATTGGCTTTAAGGATATCACTAGACTGGTTCTCTTCTCTCTCTCTTTCTGCATTTGTTTCTCTAGTGTTATTGTTCTCCTTTTTGTTCAATTCCTGCTTCTTCCCATCAATATTGAGTTCATCTTCTAAAAATGAAAGGAGTTACAATGCAGAGTATAAGACATGAAAGACGATGAACACTAGAATATAAACTAAATTGGACAATAAAGGATTTATATGACATATACCCAACATCAACAATGTCAATGCTATGTTTCCCCATAAAAGCAAGAAACTTGAACAAGTTTTCTTCATGTTATAAAATTATATATTATAGAGAAATGGAACACATAAAATACTGCAGAAACACAAACACAAAAATGCATAAAACAAGATACGTGGTTCACCAAATTTGGGCTACGTCCACAGAGAAACAACTAGTCCTTCCTTTTATATTATCCAACAAAATTAAGAGATACAACCTACAACAAATCTGCTATAATTTTCTCTTCGTTCTCACACAGTCTCCTCTCTCTTTCTTGCTCAGAATACACATATATACAGGTGCAATACAATTCTCTCATATATAGCGAGTGGTTTCCTTTTAAGGGAAAAAACCCTAAATTAAACATAACTTGTGCTGTCAGATCATCCTCCTAATGAACGAATCAGATTGACTACGAAATTACAATATTTTACAAGGAAATTTCACATCTATTTTTAGCTTCGAGGTCACTGTCCTTGAACCCCTACTTGGGGCCCGCTGGCCCCTAGACCCCCCAGCCAGGGGGATACCCCCCCGGAGACCCCCCACATGGAGGGTGTAGAATCTTCTTCGGGTATACATCCAACTGAAACAATGACCTCTGAATCATGAAGATAATCAGGATCCACACCCAACACTTTAGTTGCCCGATAGTAGTCACTATGTGGCCATATGACCTATATAAATAAAGCAAATAAAACGTCACCATAGAAAATAAAACCTTAGGAACTTAATCTTCAACCTTTAAGAAAAGCTTTGACACAATCATCTCAACTAAGTTACATGCTAAAAAGCTCACTTTGTGGATAACTTGTGAAAACAAATTGAAAGAAAAATACAACATATAATAAATAATGTATGACAACTGGCTGGCAAATTGCAATATAGAAGAAAAAATTCTCTTATGGTTACCCATAGATGTGAGTGGATAACATGCCCCAATATGCCATGATCCTTAAGATCTAGAGGAAATCATCTATACAAAGGAATATATACAACTCCAAACACAATCAAGATTTGCAGCGTGTCGTAGTCATTTGTACATATCAAGAATAAGAAAATTAGATAAATTTGATTGTATAAATTGCAAGAAAAGGCGGTTTCAAAACCTTTATAAAGAATCTTGAAGTTGATCTATATTATATTTCTGGTATTCTAATATTTTGAGCCTTTCTTCACTCTCTCTAAGGGCTTCAAAATATTTTCTTTGAGCCTGATCATCTACCTTCTCTAGTGACTCTACAATAGCCTACAAAATATAATTTGTCAGGTCATTTTCTTCTCAATTTTCTAAATTCAAAGAAAATTTCATACATGAAAATTCTCTATGAAATACCATATAATATCTGAGAAGCGTTATTCTTAGGGCCAAAGTTGCAATTTTGACATTTTGCTATGTTCTTAGCTTAAGTTCTTCATTTTAATTTTCGAGTTTCTCAACCTTAGCGGTATCCAAAACAGGTATCTCCTTTACAACAACATATGTTTGTTCAACAACTATTTTTTCCACTTCATGATCTTTTGCCAACATAGAAATGGATTATTTTGCTTGAGCTTGCAAATTCTCTATAGCCAATTGCAATTTAGCAATCTCTTGTTCTTTGGCTTATTCAAGGTATGTTTGCATGATCGATTCAAATTCATTCAGTGTCAAACCCATTATATTTTATTGTCACTTGAAGTAAAGCACATTAGCTAAGGTAGTAAATGTTAAACATATTCACCCTAATTCTATGCCAATAATGAATGATGCCATATTATGATATAAACCAACAATTTGTTTTATAATAATAATGGGGAAGTCTATAACTTATTAGGCTACTAGGGGCATGTGATAGACTATGGTAAGTGACTTCGGCACAAGGGATGCCAGTTTCATTTAATTCATAAATTTCCTTTCACACAACATACCTGGAAAGAAATAAAACTCGGGATGAAGAGTACTACATAATACATACATCTAAACTTGAAAAAAAAAATCTCAATAAGACCCAAATAACTATCTTGTCAAATTTTGAGAAATCTAGCAAGAAAATCTAACAAAAAAAAAGAATAAATATTACCCTCATGTGCTTTTCTAACTCTAGTCACCATATCAGGTCTTCAACATGTTTCTCCAATTTGTCCTTTGCTTCCTTTAACACCCTAGTTTTCCTAGAAGTCTGGAAGAAGAGAATCTCTTAGTTCAAATAAAATGGTTGTTGCCTTGATTTATTGTAGAAGAATGTGAAAGGAAATTGTCCCAAGCATGGCAGAGTGTGGATGAATTGAGAAAAAGAGGACCTTAATACCAAATCAATTGACAATGCAACTTCTGTTCTTATCAGATAACAAACACTAATATACAATCAGAAAGAATATGTCTATGATAGTAATTGAAGCATGTGTTTAAAATAATAATATTTAAGTCTGAAAATTCAAAACAGGATGAAATCTTCCAATATAATTTTTTAAAAGAGACAATATAGCGAAGGATGTGATAAGAAGATCACCATATTAATTTTTTTAAGCTTCTTTCTTGCAACCCTAAATCTTTAGGCACACTGTAAATCAATCAAGCGTTTCTTGCCTCTTATTCTTGTAAGACTCATGAGCTTTGTGTGTGCCATTTAGCCTGAAAAAGACACTAATCATTCAGTTATCCAAAAATTAAGTCCGTGTGATAAGAAAGGAAAACAACCTCTCTAAAATTTTGTAATATCACCGTTCCTCCAACTCTATTCTTCTTACATTGAACCCCTTTTGAAAAAATACCCACAAAAACTATTTGTATAGTCAAAGCTAACAAGAAACAAAATTAGGAATTCAAAAAGCTCAAGCTTCTAAATACACTAAAGGCTCTCCCTCATGTGAATAACGAGACATAATTTTATTTTTATATTAATATAGGTTGTACTCTTTTCTCAAATAAAATGAATTGTATTTCAATTTTCCAATAGAAATCATCCATTAACAATTGTTAGCATCTAACTACTAGAAGAGAATGACATACCAGAATAATATTTGTAGCTTTACTTTTCCGTCAAAATCGATATTCACTATGAGTAGTGGTTGCTCGAAATCCTATTTAGGAAACAATAGCTGACAACCGAAGTTGAAAATAGGTTCTCCTGGCTTGAATCCCATGGATATGCTTTTGTATTTGTATTGCAACATCCTCCCTCTTCATGTGTTCATAAAACTTCTGTGCAAGCTTGCCTACAAAAGTTAATGAATGAGAAAAAAATGAGCTTCTATTGATTCATGAAGAGATTGATAATTGAAGACAGATAAAACAAAATAAACAATAAACATAGATATTGGAAAAAAGGAACAAGCAACCCATTTCAAATGGTAGAGCATAAAGATCAAAGGTTTTGAAATAGAAAAGAACAAAATACTTCTCCATAAAGCTTGGAAATGAACTACATCCTTACACATGGAAACAAATTCTCTCTGAGCCAGATCTGTGCAAACTTGGCATTGGATGAGTCTCGTGACCTGTTCCTATATTGCAATTCTTCGAGCATCTAATTCAGCCATATGTCTAGCTCCTAAGAAAACCTTTGTTTTCCCTATTTGAAAATTTATTTTATTTTATTAGACAAATTACTTCAAAATAGAAGCTAAAATAAGTCAAATTGTATTTGAACTCATCTTAGCAAATTCCTTGTACAAACTTGATAGCCTTTGAGACCAATCTTTTCACAAATCTTGTCACATGGAGTTCTTTCATCATAGTTGTTGCCAATTAAAAAAGTTATAACTATAAAGAGTGAAGCCTAAAATGTTTCATCTGTCATTTTTAAAACGCATCATTGAACTTTATGAGTGGGAACTTCATTGTTAACTTGGTAGCATCATGACATGCAAAAACCTACCCCTCCAAAATGTCTGGGCAAGCATGCCAAATGATCTAGGAATTCGTCAAATGTTTGTTTAGTGGGATATCCAACAAGACTAATCCTAATTGTCTCTAGGACACCCTAGAATATGAAAATGTAGACAATGTCATTACTAATTGTTTACACACAATAAATGTTGCTCATTAATATGCCTTCATTTAATGTATAACATGTATTTCAACTTAAATTGAAGCAAAAAGTACCAAAATATACTTACATGACAACCACAACGAAACTGTTGCAAGACATTGAAATTCCAAAAAATCCTTGGCTTAAGGACAATATATCGATTTACACATCTCATATATTGAGGTTCTGTTATATTCAGGGTGTCCATAAGTGCTTGTAATTGTTGTTGGAAAAAGCATAACCATAGTTAAAACATATATGATTGCTAACAAAACTGTAAAAAAGGGGGACGACATGTTATTTAGCAAAGGACTATACTTTAACTACATGTCTATATCCTTTGCAAGTTGAAAGATCACAACCTATAATACACATGTCTAATAGATATCTCTAACAAAAATTCAAGGGGACTTATGAACAAAACCAAAAGGGAACAAATGGTTGTAGGTGTAAAGCATACAAAGTTACAGGAAATGCATAATACATCATCTCGATGCAAGAAACAAGTCACATCTTGTCCCCTCTGTAACAAAGTACAAGAACTTTGAGTGGATCATGAAAAGCTTAGAATAATTTAATGTTGTATCAAATGAACCATCTTTCCTTCCACAAATTTGATAAGAATTCAACCGAAAATTCAAAAAGAAATAGAGTTCCAAAGACATCCATCCATCTATATCTTCAAAAATTAAAATTTTGAATGAATGGAAACTCTACCTTCCAATATCATTGGATTTAACAACTACAGGAAAGTTTGTTAGAAAATTAGAGAGATCCAAAAATATTTTTATTGGAAAAACGGGTTTGGGTTGGAAGCTTTTTAGTTTTATTTTCTTGATATAAAGGGGGTGACACAATCAATTTTTCTTGTGATTTGGAAGCATGCACCTTGTCATGCCCCTACCTTGGCGGTAGTCTTTCAACCGCACAAAGCGGGGTGCGGCACCACCACTCGTTTTCTTTTTAACAATACTTACAAGTGTGGACTACGCCTAACATTCCATACTTAGTCTTTTTCACTTTCTAAGTATTACATTCATATGCACAACAAAAACATTCAATTAGTCATCTTTCATCATTATTACCATTTACACATATGCACAACGGATAATTAACGGGAGGGGAAACTCCCTGAATATGAGTCTGCCCACAATGATAATAACAATATTTCATAAATACAATTACAGTCTTTGTGAGAGAACCCCAACTTCTCTTCAACAATTTCTGTTAAAATCTACAACTCAGCTTGCACTGTGTAGCCTTGCCCGAACCACCTTTCGGAATGCCCACCAGTTTTACCGCTCGTCTTATATTTAGCAAAACTTGTTCATGAACTCGTTCAGGAGTTCGTTCAGGAACTCATTCAGAAATATATTCAAGAACCCATTCAGGATTTCATTCGGCACACTTCGTTTAGCCTTCATTCAGAACTCGTTCAACCACACTTGGTTCAGCATGCATCCAAAACTCGGTAGCCGCACTTCATTCATCCTCTGTTCAGAAGTCATTCGACCACCTGTTCAAAAGTCGTTTGGAAAATCATTCAGAATAGTTGTTCGGAAAATTGTTTAGAACAATCATTCAAAAAATTGTTCAGAATAGTCGTTCAAAAAATCGTCTAGAATAGTCATTCGGCTCAGCTTGCCCGTCGTGTAGTGATGCCCTGGGGGGTTCGCCCTCCGAACCTTCGCGTTCTATTTTTTCCCCGACTTGGTGTTGCGGCCAAGAACCGTATGCACCTCACCTTTACCTTATTCGTCCACCTTCTTTTAGCTCATCCTTCTCCTTGAGCTCGCACTCACTTGTGAACTTTTAACTTCATGCCTTTCCTCTCCATGTGTTCGTCCATATATACGCTTTTGCATGAATATTTCATGGGTCGGCCTGCCCATTCATCCATCCACACCCCAACTTAATATTGGATCGCCCATGTCGCTGCCTCGTTGGGTCCACACACATGATATAAGTTTTCCTTCACCAAGTTCGCACACTTAGCTGAATTTTGGTTTTTCGACCTTCATTGGCTCATCACGTTCATGCCCCGGGCACCTTTAATTGACCACCCTAGCTCCTCGCACTTCACCAACTCATCCCATCGGCACAATCGACTCTCCCACTTATTGGCTCTTCGCACATAACCGGGAGTGCGCCCACCCAATTCGTCACACGCCAACTGCTAAGTCGTGGGCTTGACATACTCCCCTACTCTAAATGGTTGTCATCCTTGACAACACCATCATACGACATCACAAAGTGTCGCTAGCTCCAACATCCAAAAATGTCCATGCTACCCACCTCCGATCTGCCATCGCACAAACCATAAAGGCTCATGTTTCGATGAATCAGAAAGTCTCCCTAATTCATGATCATGAACCACCTCTGTCACAATCCCCACATGTTGCCCCACCGTGGAAGGATGGTCCTTCCAACTCAAGCTACATTCTCACTGCAACATGCATCATGTTGACTCCATCATGTATCGTCATCTTGTGAACTATTGCCATGATACTCCAACTCAATTCTAACACATCTAAGTACACTACTAGCCTCCATGACTCGAACTAGTCTGGTGATCAGTCCAACTGTCATGTTCAAATCACGAAAACGCTCCTCCTCATGCCATCATGAGTTGTTTCTCTCAGCATATTGCCACAACATCAACTTGATCAAGAATCCATCTCCATCCATCAAAATATAAGTAAGCCATGCCCAGGTCGATGAAGTAATCTCCATCTCATTTGCAACATGCTATCCATGATGTTGGTGTCAATGTGCTGCAAATCAGCTGCATGTATCCCAACATCATCACCATATATGTGTAGGATCCATATCCTCAAAATGAAGAGATCCTCTCATCAAACCGACTCTCAATGTGCCACATCCAGGTTCATGAAGCAACCTCCATCATATTTGTAATGTGCCATCCCTGAAGTCTACCAAAGAAACAAGTATACACCTGTCTCATTATCCATGTGATCCCCATGGTCATAGACCAATCAGATCCCATGTCTCAAAAGTGGTTAAGTCTCGACTCAACCATGCCCAAGTGTTGCCACCAAGGCATCATCATCAATGTAACTACATCACTCTAAAGTGTCTCATATCAATCCTCCACATCAAGCCACTCTCTCAAGCACACCCCATAAATTTACTCAAAAGTATGCATCCCATACTGCATCAACGTCCCTGACCTCAGCTCCTCAATGCATAATATCCTCCAAGACCACCATAATATGAAGTCCCCAAAAGTCACAACCTCATGTCATCATGAGCTCCATGAGTCATCTCCAACCAACATCCTAGCAAGCATACATGTCTCGGCCCAAAAGGTCTCTGCAAGATGCCTCAACACCCCATGTAGTAGCAATACTCCATAGTCTGCTCATAACTCCACCAAGTCCGTGGCCTTGTTGTACCCAAGTGCACAACATCCCCATCAGCTCATAAGTAAAAGTCTCCATGTCACACCAACAATTCCACTCACACAACATCCCTGCCTTGGTACTCCTCATTGGATGCCCATAAGTGACATCTCTACAAGTGCACCTGCATAATGTCCCTGCATAAGACTGCCATGCTCCATCTCTCCAACTCGATGTCCATGACTCAAGTTGCCCATGTTGTCCATCTAAGTAGACCCATCACAACATCGGTCATCTTCATCCAAGTCTCAACCCGGTCTAGTGCCCATAATCACCCAAACCATATACATCATCAAGTCATATAGGTCCCTTCCACCATAGCTCCCCCACTAAAGGTTCCACCAAGACTTCCTCTTGGTCTCGGCCATGAGAAGTCCACCCAAGTATCATCAAACCTCAAGTGTGTGCCCTTCTCTAATAAGTCCATGAGTCATGCTTGGCACTTAGCCAATTTCTCCATATGGCTGAATCATGACCCATTCTTCACAATGATCATCATGTTCCTCCCTTGCCACGAGCATTTTCACCTTCTTCCATAAGGTCACAAACAACCCCAACAAGCTCTACAATAGTCAACAATCCTTGCTTCTCCATACAAGGTGTCATCATAGACATCCATGGTAAGATCTTCCACTGCATAGGCAAATTGATTTTTCCCTTCCCTGCATATGGCCCATCCTCCAAAAGCTCCAATGAAACACAAGTAACAATAGGAATACTTACTTCACCATGAGGCTCCTCCATGTGAGTGTCCTCATCCACCAATGTCTGCAAACTACACGATCTTGGTCCCACTTGATCAATTTCAATTTCCTCCTCCATCATTGTCATATCTGCAACATCCTCATACATCACAGCTTCCTCTTCTTCATCATCGCAATATGCAACTATATCCTGCTCCATTTCCCAACCAAGTCGAAGAAGTTCGCCTTCAACATTCCTTTCCAAAACTTCAAGTTCATCTCGAATCGTGGGTTCTCTTCTTTCATCCGCTTCAACCTGTATAAGGTCAGCAAGAGACTACCTTGGAATTCTTCCAAACCTGCCATGTCTTGTCGTTCAGCGTGGCCCAAGCACGAAGCTTCACCCCTGCTAAACATGTCACGAAGTGTAACACTTCTCGTCTGATATTCAGTACCTCTGATACCAACAGTCATGCCCCTACCCTGGCGGTAGTATTTCAACCGCACGAAGGGGGGTGCGACACTACCAATCGTTTTCTTTTTAACAATACTTACAAGTGTGGACTATGCCTAACATTCCATACTTAGTTTTTTTTTTCACTTTCTAAGTATTACATTCATATACATAGCGAAAACATTCAATTAGTCATATTTCATCATTATTACCAAATACACCTATGCACAAGAGATAGTTAACGAGATGGGCAACTCCCTGAATATGAGTCTGCCCACAATGATAATACCAATCTTTCATTACATACAATTACAGTCCTTGTGAGAGAACCCCAACTTCTCTTAAGCAATTTCTGTCGAAATGTACAACTCGGCCTGCATTGTGCAGCCTTGCTCAAACCACCGTTCAGAACGCCCACTAGTTCTACCACCCATCACACGTTCAACAAAACTCGTTCACGAACTTGTTCAGGAGTTCATTTAGGAGCCCATTTAGAAATCTGTTCAAGAACCCGTTTAGGATTTTGTTCAAGAACCCGTTCAGGATTTCATTCGGCGCACTTCGTTCAACCTCCATTCAGAACTTGTTCAACTGCACTTCGTTCAGCCTCTGTTCAAAACTGGTTCAATCGCACTTCGTTCAACCCGCATTTAGAACTCGTTTAACCACACTTCATTCAACCTCCATTTAGAATCTGTTCGACCATCCGTTCAGAAGTCGTTCAGAAAATCGTTCAGAACAGTCATTTGGAAAATCGTTCATAACTGTTTTTCGAAAAATCGTTCAAAACAGTCGTTCGGAAAATCGTTTAGAATAGTCATTTAGAAAATTGTTCAGAACAGTCGTTCAGAAAATCATTCAGAGCAATCGTTCAGCCCAGCTCTCCCATCATGCAACGACGCCCTGGGTGGTTCGCCCACCACAACTCACCTGGGTAGGGTCACACGCCAAACCTTTGCGTTCTGTTTTTTCTCTGTCTTGGTGCTGCGGCTAAGAACCATTTACACCTCGCCTTTACCTTATTTGTCCACCTTATTTTAGCTTGCCCTTCTCCTTGAGCTTGCACTCACTTGTGAACTTTTAACTTCATGCCTTTCCTCTCCATGTGTTCGCCCATATATATGCTTCCACACAAATATTTCATGGGTCGGCTTGCCTAGGTCGCCTTGCCAATTCAGCCATCTGCACCCTAACCTAACATTGACTCGCCCATGTCACTGTCCCGCCGGGTCCACACACAAGATATAAGGTCGTCTTCACCAAGTTCACACACTTAGCCAAATTTTGGTTTTCCGACCTTTGTTGGCTTGTCGCGCTCATGCCCTAGGCACCTTTAACCAATCGCCCCAGCTCATCGTACTTCACCAACTAATCCCATTGTCGCAACCGACTCGCCCGCTCACTGGCTCGTTGCACCGTCGACTCATCACACATAACTGGGAGCGCGCCCACCCAACTCATCGCACACCAACCACCAACTCGTGGGCTTGACACACCCTCTCGTGATATAATGGGGAAACATTGGTCTGGAAAGTGTTTGAGCCCAATTGGAAGAGTTGGCTACAAAATAGATGGTGAGAGAATTGACGGTGGAGGCGCCATAGCAGATAATGTTATGGTGGTTGCAATGGACATAACAACGAAAAATATTTTCTTAGATTGTTTTTTCAGTTTTCTTTCGTTGAACCAACCAAATCAACCAACTATTCCATTCATTGAATTGATACGGTCACTGATAATAATCGATATTTTCCTTGACAATTTATGTCATAAGGTTTCACCATTACTGAGCATTCAAATATTGTCATAAATTATGACAAGAATTTCAATATAGATAAAGTTAGTGCAGTAATATAAATTAATTAGCCAATAATGAGATAGGCATTAATTATTTTAAGCATCAAAATATTTATTTCATTATATATCAACAAATCATAAAAATGATCTAAACTATTATTATGATTATTATTAATTAAGAAAATAATGAATGAATTATATATATATAAAACAAGATTCTTAATTATCGAAATTGAAGTTTACGTTATTATGGATATATATTTTTAAGCAAGCTTTCCTACAATATCATGGGCCAATACTATGATTTATTAATACCACATGCCCAAAAAACCATAACTCATTTTATATGTAACTAGTTTATAAGTCTTTTTTTTTAATTAGTTAATTTAACTAAAAGAACAAAAAATACATAACTACTTTGGAGATAAATCTAACCTTCTAACTTGTTATTACTGCTAAATTTTTTCAAGAAAATTCTTTATACCATCTACTTAATAAGTATTAATAATGAAATTAAAATTGGAAATCCTTTCCACAATAAACATGCCTATTGACATAATTTTTTATAAATTTTTTATATTTATAAAATTCATTAATTTAGCATTTTCTCCAATATATCTTGCATTTTCTAGTTGGTGGTTTTTTTCCTAAATGGAGAGATTTTTGGGCAAATTATTTTAGGGATCCATATTGGAACTTGAGAAATGGATGGGACTTGAGCACCTTTTTCAAATGGATCATGGATCCTTTTGCATATAGTGTGTGTGTGTGTGTGTATATATATATATATAATAGCAAATTAGCAATTAGTTGGGCTAATTTGGGAGAGGTCAATATCAAACCTATCTAGCAACCCATAAACCGGATATAGAATTTATGATTAGCAAGCACCAAGAACCGTTTGCACCTCGCCTTTACCTTATTCGTCCACCTTCGTTTAGCTCGCCCTTCTCCTTGAGCTCGCACTCGCTTGTGAACTTTTAACTTCATGCCTTTCCTCTCCATGTGTTCGCCCATATATATGCTTCCACACGAATATTTCATGGGTCAGCCTGCCCAGGCCGAATTTCCCATTCAACCATCTGCACCCCAACTTAACGTCGGCTCGCCCATGTCGCTGCCCTGCTGGGTCCACACACAAGATATAAGTTCACCTTCGCCAAGTTTGCACACTTAGCCAACTTTTGGTTTTTCAACCTTCGTTGGCTCGTCGCGCTCGTGCCCCAGGCGCCTTTAACCGATTGCCCCACCTCGTCACACTTCACCAACTCGTCCCATTGTCGCAACCTTTCGTCGCAATCGACTCGCCCATTCACTGGCTTGTCGCACCGTCGACTCGTCGCACGCCTGGCTCGTCGCACATAACCGGGAGCGCGCCCACCCAACTCGTCACACGCCAACCACCGACTCGTGGGCTTGACACACCCTCTTGTGAGACAATGGGGAAACATTGGTCTAGAAAGTGTTCAAGCCGAGTTGGAAGAGTCTGCTACAATATGGGTGGTGAGACCATTGATAATGGAGGTGCCGTAGCAAATAATGTTATGGTGGTTGCAATGGACATAACAACAAACAATATTTGCTTAGATTGTTTTTTCAGTTTTCTTTCGTTGAACTAGCCAAATCAACCAACTATTCCATTCACTAAATTGATACGGTCACTGAAAATAATCGATATTTTTCCCTAACAATTTATGTCTTAAGGTTTCACCATTACGGAACATTCAAATATTGTCATAAATTATGACAAGAATTTCAATATAGATAAAATTAGTGCAGTAATATAAATTAATTAACCAATAATGAGATAGGCATTAATTATTATAAACATCAAAATATTTATTTCATAATATATCAACAAATCATAAAAATTATCTAAACTATTATTATGATTATTATTAATTAAGAAATAATGAATGACAATATATATATATAATATATATATATAAAACAAGATTTTAGTTATTGAAATTGAAGTTTACATTATTATGGATATATATGTTTAAGTGAGCTTTCCTACAATATCATGGGCCAATACTATGATTTATTAATACCACATGCCCAAAAAACCATAACTCATTTTATATGTAACTAGTTTATAAGCCTTATATTTAATTAGTTAATTTAACTAAAAGAACAAAAAATACATAATTACTTTGGAGATAAATCCAAACTTTTAACTTGTTATTACTACTAAAAATTTTCAAGAAAATTCTTTATACCATCTACCTAATAAATATTAATAATGAAATTAAAATTGGAAAATCCATTCCACAATAAACATGCCTATTAACATAATTTTTATAGTTTTTTATATTTATAAAGTTCATTGATTTAGCATTTTCTCCCATATATCTTGCATTTGCTAGTTGGTCGTTTTCTTTACCTAAATGGAGAGATTTTTGGGCAAATTATTTTAGTATCCATATTGGAACTTGAGAAATGGATGGGACTTAGAGCACCTTTTTCAAATGCATCATGGATCCTTTTGCATATAAGATGCGTAAATGTTTATATATATACATATATATTTATATATATTGTCGTGAATCAGTAATTAGTTGGACTAATTTGGGAGAGATCAATATTAAATTTATCTAACAACCCATAAACCAGATATAGAATTTATAATTGCGCCAAGATTCTACAAAAGTGGATAAAGTTACTCCTTAACCTTATGAAACCCCAAATGTCCCATGTACATTTGATTATTTTACCGGGTGTTGAGCTAAGAGTAACCTAGGTTGTAAGCATGAGGGAATACATATTTTATCCCATTACTAGCTGTAAAACATTTTCTACTAGACATTATCATTCGACGAGGAGGTTGGTCTCAACGCCAACACATATCAGAGCTGAGCTAGAACTACTGGTCAGGTGATTACAATTATTTGGGTTTGAATTTCACAACGTTATGGTAAAAGAACCATGGCTGTCCAAAATTGAGTGTGAGAAAAGAACCATGACTGTCCAAAATTGAGTGTGAGAATTTCTTGAGTAAGGGTGGCTTGATGGTGGGAACATGGTGGTCTAGTGGGTATGCCATTGTTTGGTATCAGAGATTATAAGAGCTTTGCATCACATTGACAATGAAAATTGAGGCATACAAGTGCCATTTTCCCCTGGAAGATATTAAGAAGGAACCAAATACAACTCATCCTGGTATTAGAGAAGAGCTCAAGCATTGAGACTTTTGGCGAACAAGTTGCAATTATGGTTGTAACCTCAGAGAATTTCAAGAATTTTCTGTCACTACGGTAAGGTAATTTGTTGCTGTTTTATAATAAAAATATTTGCATAATGGATTTTGATGTTGTTAAGCAGAATTGGAGTGGAATTAAGTATCATCATTGTGCACATCAACCATTGATAAAAAGGAATCTAGTCATATCAAGTTGGAGGATCGAGTCCAATTTACAGCTGCTGGAAAACCTAGAGACTGGGAGGAAAACTTAGAAGATTGGTACATCTCATTAATAAGAGGTTATTCCAATTAGAGGATCATTTAGAATAATAAATTTACCAAGAACCATTTAGAATAATAACTTTGGAATCAGAGAAGCGTGGTTCAGAACAAAGGAGGTGAAATTCGGAATTTCGTATTTCCAAGAAAAGAGAAACCGGAATTACGAAATTTCAAATAAAAAAAGTAATTTTCAGAATTATGTAATCTCGAATAGACTTAAATGACACAAATGCGAAACCCCAGTTTGAAAAAATTGTTTCGGAGCAGAAATGTAAAACAATATTGCCAAACTAAATATAGTATATCTATAAAATTTTCAGATGGAAGAATTACAAGAAACTGAAGTTTCCACTTAATAATTTCAGTTTTAGCCAAAAACTAAATTACCTGAATCTGCTTGTATTCTTGTTATATGCAAAAAGACCTTTCTCTATTTCTCCATATTATGAAAAAATTGATATGAAAAGCCACCCATGTAAAGCTTTGTCTAAGACTGATCGATAGTTTGTGTTGGATTGGTGCTAGATTACATATAGTAATTCAACGCTGCAGAGTCATCACCCTACATTACAAAAATGTTATTAAAGTCTGAACGAAACAACATCCAGTCAAATTGCCAACACAATGACACACAACTAACAAAAATAGAAACCTCTTTCAAATTGCCAACACAATGACACACAACTAACAAAAATAGAAACCTCTTTCAAAATTATTGGGTGGTTTTAAAAATATTATGATTGTTGTATAAAGCATCTTATGGTATGGAACAATTTAAATGACATTTCACGATAAAAACTCATTAATTTTTATATACTAAATTTCAAATATTAATACTCAGTTTCCAATAATTTTAGCTTTGTACTAGAAAGCATATCACATTGCACCTAGATAGAACAATGGTGGGTGTTATATCAACTAAAATTTCTTGCAATACATGAAAGTTAAAATCAACTTCTTGTGCATGCATTTGGGTAACACTAATAAACATGTTACAACATGACTCTCATATCAATGACAACACAATCACACAAACTCCAAAGTAGACACAACATTAAAAATTATCTGTACAAACAAGTAAAAATGTGCAAATATCTGGAACCAAGACCGACACATACATCAATAGTTTTGCTAGGTTCCCGAGCAGAATGCCTATGCTTAAATGTAATAAATTCAAATCCCCCTGACTTTCCAGTTTCCTTGTTAATGATAACAAAACCTTGTTCAATCTCTCCATACTGTTTGAATGCCTAAAATATCAACAACAATTGGAATTATCATTAAACAATTTTCCATTCAAAAGCATGATTTGTTTCATAGTCTCTAAACCATGGTTAACTTCCCTTTGAGTGAATATTAACAATAACCTTTATGTTAAATCAACATGACAAACCTCACAACTAGGACCAATGCAATCAACAATACATGGCGACAAAAGTCAACAAATAGCATCACATGATTTCAAGGCCATAAAACAAAAGCATTACCAACTAAACACCAATATGAACAATATTTCCATTCATACAAATGACAAGCACCAAATCATAATGCACTCACTTCAACCTTGAAAGTGCATTTAAGACCTGTAAAATTAATCTCTGTAACGACAGATGAAATAATCATGCTAAAAGATCTATCACCATGGTTTACTTTGATAATTTGGTAAAATTAGCTTAGATTATTATTTTTAAATGGGATTATCTATGTTTTGGTGCCTAAAAACTTGGAGTAATCACCATCATAGGTTGGGTGTACACATTAGGGGTCATGCATTATGCCTTGGGATCCATGTACACTACTTTGAGATTTGTGACGTTGGCGCCACATTAGCATTTGACATCACATAGAGTGTCACGATATTGTACTCCATTTATCTAGCATTTGTGAGGGATATCCCCCTTTATTCAATTTATTTTCATACTTGGGGCCTTATTAATGTATTGTTGAGCTAATGTTTCACTTACACATGTGAACACTACTAGGCTCCACTCTCTTTTAAAATAAAAGTGTCTAGATGCTTCTATGAGTTATATGAATTTTTTGACCAAGTCAACAAACATTAAATCTAGATCCTTCTAAAATAGGGTATGCATCTCTATATTATCTCCCATGTGTGATTGGATTAGTGTGCATTTATGAGGTTTATGGTGGTTTGATGCTTTTTATTGACCCTCATGCCTAGGGACTATTGACCACTATAGTTGAGCACTCCACTTATTTGACAAAATCAAACCCTCACAAGTGGATAATTTGAAGGAGTATACCTCACATGTGTGGTAGTAGGAAGTTAAGAGTTGGTTAGAAGACCATTTGTTTGAGCACATGGTATTATCAAAGAACATTGTATTGTAATATGGGTTTTAGGCGTCTCTTCTCCTATAAAAGAGGTAGTCCCACTCATTTTACCTTGTTGGAGAATAAAGTAAAGCCTTCCTACCATTTGTGTCTAGCATTCCTCTTTTATTTGAGTAAACATTTCATATTTTCTAAAGGAAGGCAATTGGATCTAACACTTTTGTGAAGTGGTCAAGGTTATGAAAGGAGAGGAAATGTCCAAGAGGTATGGTTATTCTTTGTCTTTGTATTTCCAAATTTTATTTAAATGAATTGGTGATAGTATTTAAGAGAAATATCTCTTGATTTTGTCATATTAATTCATTATTTGTTAAGGAAAACCTTATTTGATCTTTGGTTATTCACTTTAGCTAGATTTAACCCCGTTTCTTGGAGCTATTGGCCATTAATTATAGGTTTGATGCTTTTCTCCTAACCTTAGGTGGGATAAACATAAACATGTAAATTGGATTAGTTTTCATTGGTGGGAGCATGGATTAGTTTTCCATTTGAAATGATTTCTTTCATATGCAAGTCTGCAAGAGGCAAACATGTGCACCACATTCTACTAGGTTGTCCATAATATGAAATTTTGTAGCACTTCTTTCACATGGCCCTATTTACAGAGAGTTGTAACATTATTGAGAGTTTCAGCATTAGAACTAGATTTTTCTTGAGCAATAAAGGTAAGCAATCATTATAAGGCCACATACTAGGTTGTTGAGCTGATAAGTACATATAGAAAAGATACAAGCATTAAGAAGTTTGAGATTATGAATAGAATTGACGTCAAGGAATATGGAGAAAAAAATATTTGAAAGGCTTAGAAGTCTCCTAACGTGTTACATTTTCTAGTGTTGAAATTTTTTCAAGTGTTAAGATATAAATTATGATACATGCACACCAAGACTTTGGCATCAAGGCCCAAAGAATAGTCAAACAAGGTTGGGGGATAATGTCTTTTTTGTGCACAACCATGATGGAAGGTTGTATGTAAGTAACACTACAAGCGAAACAATGTATGTTCTACTCAAGTCTCCAAAAGGATTAAATCCATCAACTACAATTGCAAGTCGTACATTGTGGGGTTTGCTAGAAAAACTAGGCCATTTGTCATCAATAGTTTTCCATGTTGGGCAATGGGCTATCAACAAGGTGGTGCATTTGGCCACCATTTCTTGCATTCTCATGATGCCACCTATTTTTTTGTGACATGTGTGCAAAGCTATATTGATTTTTTTTTTCATTTATATAATATATTATCATATAATAACATTATGAAAAATGGTCAAGATAATACAAGAAGGGGAAACCTTGAATAAAATTATAGTGTTCAAAATCATACCTATACATTTCTTTTATCCTTGGTGATATGGGGAAATATATTAACACCTTGGTTGGAACACCTTTGTACACATTTTGAGATTGAGCATCCACCTTCCATCGAGATTCTCCACATGTTTGGCATTAATCTATACTTTCATAACCTCCTTGATATAAAATGAAATCATTTGGACATGCATGTATCATATCACAATTTAATCCTAATTATTTTATCAACCTTTTTGCATCATATGTAAAATCTGGAAATGTATTATCTTTAGGAAGCAGATTTTTTTGCAATTTTAGCATTTGGCCAAAACCTGTATCAAACCATCCACTCTTCACTTTCAGATTGTAGAATTCTACAGTGGTTGATAGTTTTGTGAAGCCAACATGACCTAGGTATAATGGCCTTTGTATTTTCTCCTCCTTGTTAGCCATAAGTTTTACCTTCACTGCAATTCTAGAGAGAATAAAAGTTGTGACACACTTTACCTTGTATAAAGAATTAGAATATTTTATCTCAGCTAAATCTTCAGGAAATTTGTTTTCATTATCATGCTTCATCTTATCTAAAAGAGAATCTTCGACCTCAATTGAATTCTCAGGAGATTTCTTCTCATTTTCATCCTTCATCTTTTCTAGAGAATCATTTGTATCAATTGAATGTTATAGACATTTCCCCTCATTTACATAATTCATCTTTTCTAGAGAACTGTTAGTCTCAATTGAATTCTGTTGAAAATTCTTACCATTTTCATCCTTCAACTTATCTAAAGAATGAGAATCTTCGATCTCAACATGGATCCTCAGAAATTTTCTTATCATTGTCACTATACGATCAAATTTACTTGCGAAAGAATCATAAAAAATGAGAACATCCATAGCTAAAAAAGAGCATGTCAAACAAATGACCACAAAAGTAGGTCAACTAGACTAAGAAAATACAACCAGTGCTGGTACAAAGTGGGATTATTAAAGCATCTCCTAAAACAATGTTAAAAGTAGAAAGACAATAGGATCTAAAAATAACCTACAAACTATATGATAAATGTTCTAGTGAAGTATTTGTATCTTCGTCAATCATTTTTGCCAAATTGGAACCAAGTTCTCCAACTTGGGGTTGTTTTCTTGATGATGTTTCTTCCACCATATCTGTTCCTTTTAGTGTTTTAGGGACAACATAAACACTCTCTATCTTAGATGTGTCATCTTCATAACCTTTGTTGTGCTCCAGTGGTAGAGTTTCATTTTTCAGTTCTATGCATTTGACCTTTCAACAACGTTAAGAACTTTTCCACCATTTCAACCCCTTTTCCTTACATCCATGGATAAAAGGTTATCATTGAGAAAAAGAAGTTGTTCAATTTTCTATTTGTTGAGAGCATATACCCTACCTTTCATTTGTGTTATCTTTGGTATCAATCGGAGGGTCCTCAAGCAAAAAGTAATGCTTTATAACAAGCTAAATGGCAGACGCTTCTTTAGATATTGCTTTTAGTGAACTTTGAGCTAAACCTACAACTACTTTAGGGCCAACCATGGTAGCAAGAAATGGAACCTACAAAGCAGACCAATAGTTGAACATTTATTCATTAAGTAAATTAAGAATGCTTTAGAAAGAAAAATAAAAAATTATGTCAACTTCCACAATCTCTAGATATTAGGGTTAGCATGAAATAAATCTATGTGAAGAGTAATGCTTGCTAGCTTACTAATTCCATGATAGGGTTTCCTACTTTTGCAAATGATAGTGACTACTCAGATCTAGATAAGGCACCAACGTCCTAGAAAACAACCTTTATTTCCTTGATTGCATCATTCTAAACTTTTTTGGAGCAAGTTCACCTTCATCTACTAGTTTTAATTTATTATCATCATTCTTAGATACCCCAATATCATCATTCTTAGATACCCCAAAAAGCACCTTACTCCTAGGACTTTTAGCAACCAGACTCTCTAAAGTGCTTTGAGAGGAAACCCTAATTGAATTTGTGCTTCTAAAAATGTTTCCAAGCTACTATGGATGATCATATCAAGTGTCTCCTTCTCTTCTAAAAGATGATATTCTATTGGAAGCCTAATAAAATGTAAGATACACTGAGCCTTATATTTTGTAGCTACATGTTTAGCAATCTCATTCCCATTGTCCCCATAAAGTTCTAGACCCACAACTAGAAGTAATGTCTCTTGGTCTACCAAACTACCATCATTAGCACCTGTTCTCTCAGTCATAGATTCCAAGAGGATAAAATTTGTTGAAACCATGCCCATGCCAAACTTCCCATCATTATAACATTCTGAACATAAATTAAAATTTGCTTGCCATAACAATATATGGTCAATATGAATTTGAATTTAACTGGTAATCAGATGACAAATGTTTCAAAATGAAAGTATCCATAAATAAAGGAAATATAATACAATAGAGAGAAAAAAACCTAATCCATAGCAAAGGATATCATACCAATGCTAACAACACTCTGTTTTTTGAGTACAAATAGAACAAAACCATTTACCAAGAAAACTAGACTTCACTTGCAAATAAAACATTATACACAAGACTAATTGCTCCAATACCATGTTTCCATAAAATGGAGCAAAAAATCAAAACATTGCACAAAAATGATAGATTGAAGAGTTCGTGTGAAATGAGGAATATATAACTCACAAACTACATTCATGACCTTCATTTATAACATAATTTCACTCTTGGTATCATTGGTAACCTTGCAATATCTGTGACCTTTTATATTCTATGTCACTAGCTTTTCTTTATTCTAGCTTATTCTTATTCATTCGTTTCACACACACACACACACACACACACACACACACACACATAATATCGACAAAAATATATTCACACACACACACACACACACACACACACAATATCGACAAAAATATATTCACACACACACACATAATATCGACAAAAATATATTCGAAGACCCTAATGTTACCATTAGGATTGGCATCCTAATTATAACAAGTGACCCTTCATATATTAGCCAACATGGGATACATTGCATCAACTTCTGAAAAGGTATAACTTTATCATTTTACATGCCTATTTTAGTTTCACGTAGATTTTTTTTTTAAATATTAGGGGAGGTTAATGCTTCAAAATGTAGCACTGCACAAAATTTATCTGCGATTTTTTAGTTACGCAGAGTTTAGAAAGAGCCACTGACTAGATTTATGGAAACTTCACTAATTAGAAAAGATATGGGAATTAAATATTCCAAATATTTTTCGTTGGAAAATGTATCTACTAAAAAAGTAAGAATAATTACACTAACAACAAAATCATTTGTCACTTAGAAAAATGATCTTGAAAAAGGAAGCATTGTAAGCCTGAAAAAAACATTAACTTCGGAGCAATTGTTTGGCCAAAAATTTATTGATCTAATAATATCAGTTTCACATAAGGTGTCTGGAAAAGATAAAAATCATCAAATTGTGACAACCAACTGATTTTGACATATAATTAGTCTTACGATATTAACACAATTTCACCTGTCGCAAAAATGTGGGGCATGGTGAGGTGCACAAAAGGCAAGACAAGTTATTATGAGGCACCTCTTAAATAGCCTTTGATCTAATGAATATTGACATAAAGGGGGTATATGAGAAAAGGAACATAAAAATAGGGTCACCAGAACTATAATGTGTTGATAAATAGTAGAACATGGTCAAGAGAAATATGTTGACCAAAGCATAAGCACCCAAAAACTCCTACATAAGTATGCAGTCTGTCATGTGTTGGATTTCATATAATTTCTTAATTTTCATGTTGAACATGCATATAAAGATAATAGAAAGATAATACAGAAAATAAAAGAAATCCAAAATAAGCCTATTACTATTGGTAACTAAAAAAGTTTCAAAAAGCAAGAGGAACTGGTTTGACGGTGACTCAAAAATTCATTGTATTCATCATAAATCATATAAACCATTTGTGGATTTGAAAATATTAACCTAAATAGAGGGAATCAAAACACAAGTTCATTGACCAATCATGTGGTACATTAAGGGCATGTCTGTAAGAAACATGTCACCATGAACACAAAAACAATAAAGTTTTGCCTAAAACAAACTTTCAAGTGGAGAAGATACAAAAAGATCCACAAACAAACATTCTTTTGACAATGATAACATTTTGTGGAGTAATCAACTGAACAAGTGTTAAAATTAGAAACTAGGGCCAAATTCCACTTTGGACAACTCATTTGATGGAGATGATTATTGCATTGAATTACTCTTTTCTAGGGGACCAAAATTGACCTCAAGATCATCAAATTTGGACAAGAAAAAGTGTTTTTGAATTTATGCCCACACATGTGCAAATTTTCAAGGTCGACCACATCATCATGTAGGCTCATGAAGCCCAAGAGACATGTCACTTCACCCTCAATGATTTGTATAAATAAGAGAGACCTCCAACCTCATTTGGCACCTCATCAACTCATACATTATTCTCTCTCCTCATTTGATTTATTCATACAACTTATTGGGCATCTCTTTTCCTCACACATGTGGTAGCAGAAGGACAAATTACGGGGCCAAAATTTCAGAGTTTGTTGCAATTTTGACTAGCGTTGACCAAGGGTATTTTAACCACATTTTATTGCGATTTTTGGGTCAAAATTTGGTTTTTGGTAGGCCGTATTTACTGCCATACTTTGATGGTGCTTTTGATGCACAAGATAGATGCGGAGCTGGTATTATCATTCATATAAATGACCACAGATTTATAAAAGCATTAGTGGGTATCATTCATATAAATGATCACAGATTTATAAAAGCATTAGTGGGTATCATTCATATAAATGATCACAGATTTATAAAAGCATTAGTGGGTATTGTTACAGGTTCAAACAACTTTGAGAATTAAAAACCCTAAAAATCTTGTTATGTTGGTTAAGACGGTTCGGGATTGACTCAATTCAGATTTCTGGTGACTCTTTGAATGTGATAAATTGGACAAACAATGTGCAGTGTTGTGAAAATCTTACTTTGGTTCCTATTTTAGAAGAAATTTCCTTTATAAAATTTGGTTTTGTTGATTTCTTTGTATGTCATATTTACAGTGAGAGGAACATGGAAGCAAATTTCCTTTCTAAAAAAGGTTTACAATAGGCTTTGGACATCTATCACATAGTTGAATCTGAAAATGGGCGGCTTACCGAGTCAAATCAGCCACCTTATATATAAGGACTCAGTTTTTTTGAATATGCATTGTTTCCATCTATGCAACTTATGGATTTTTTGGGGCTATATTGGACTTCTTTTGAGGCTTTTATTTTCAGTCATATATGTGCTTATTTCCGGTTTGTTTAAGGATATCAATTTTCAGTGAAAACTCCGAACTTCTACATACATTATTTTGTTTAATGATGGGATGTTTTTCTCTTATTGTTTGAAGAGACCTGAGTTTATGGATCCAGTATATTGTACTTTTATGTTATTTGTATTGAATAAGTGCTTTTTTTCACTTCTCTCAGTATGCTATGTTTTCACTTTTTGCATATTGTGGACTCACATTGTGGTTTATGAATGCTTTACTGCATCTAATATGTAACTTTTTATTCTCTTAATAAAAAGTTCGATTTTTCCTTTGGAAAAAAAAATGTATAGTTCAATTTACAATTATATACAAGACTTATCATAATCAAAAATAAATTCTCACATGTATATGCAATTTCAAGCAACACACAAAATACAAATTTAAATAAGAAAATATACAATTTCAAATTTTTATATATTAAACACAAAATACAAATTCAAATAGAAAAGCACATAATATACAATTCCAAATAAGGAACACACATATTTCAAGTCAATACAAAAACAAACACACAAATATGAAAATGCAACATTAAATAAGCAAACACACAATATACTAAGTAAAACATACCTTTCATATACAAATTCAAATTTACCCTATGAAATTAATTACAAACACATTTCATTACAACAAACACATAATTAGAATTTCAAGTCGCATACAATACAAATATTCAAAGATAAATAGTGAATAAGAAAATACACAATATGCAAAGTAAAACATGGATTTCATATACAAATTCAAATTTATGCTATGAAATTAATTACCATCACAATTAGCTACAACAAAAACAGAATTACAATTTCAAACCGCATACAATACAAATATTCATAAATAAAAGTTAAATAAGCAAACACACAACATACAAATTAGAACATACATTTCATATACAAATTCAAATTTACACTATGAAATTAATTACAATCACAATTCATTGCAACAAACACAGAATTACAATTTCAAGCCACATACAATACAAATATTCATAAATAAGCAAACACACAATATAAAAAGTAAAACATACATTTCATATACAAATTCAAATGTATGCTATGAAATTAATTACAATCACAATTCATAGAATCAAGGCATTATGATGACTTTGACTGTAAGCCAATCACAGGGTTGTTCGCAGGCCTAATCATAAAGTTGACCATAGAGTTTGACCAATTTTGACCATTGTTTTATTGACTATTTTGGGCTGACTTTTACCGATAAAGAAGGTTGAGTTTGACTGGGTTTGGCTGAGCTGCACAGAGTACTGTTTACTGCCGTGTTGACCAGCGTTGAATTTCTAGTTAGGGCATAATTTGACTGTTGTTGACTGCAGATTTGACAAGGTTGTTTTGACAGTGATTTGCAATTCAATTTGACTTTGGTATACTTTCTGTGTGTTGAACATTCGATATAGTAATAAGAATAATTGATCAAAGGGTTTTCGCCATCTTGGGGTTTTTTAAGAGGGAGCCAATTGTCCCATATACTCCTGAGCATAATGACATTGCTGAAAGGAAGAACCAAATAATTATGGAAGCCACCTATGCCATGATCTATGGTCAAGGTATACTGAAGTTCTTATGGGGAGAAGCTACCAACATTGCCATATGTGTTCAAAATAAGAATCTGGATCAAGCTATGGATTTCAAGGCACATGAATAAGTCTTCATTGGTAAGAAACTTGATGTTTCTCATTTTAGAATTTTTGGTTGTTTGGTATATTTTCATGTGCCTAAATAGAAAAGAAATAAGTTGGAAGCTTCTGGGAAGAAAGGAATATTCATCGGCTACAATGAAAATTTAAAGGCATACAAAATCTATGTGCCTGGTCAAAGAGATGTGGAATTAATTCATGATGTCACCTTTGATGAAGATATTGCCCTTGGGAAATCCAAAGATCTCCCTATCCCAAGGAAGGATGATGATGCTTAAAAACAAGATGAACCTCCACCAGACGAACCTATGCCCAATGTTGAAGGCCTGATGGATCCTATTGATCCACCTCTTGGTGATCCCGCTACCTCAAGGAAACATCCACTATGGATCAAAGATACTATCAAAGATGTTGAAAAACATATTTCTCCAAGATGGAAATTTCATGAAAGTAAGAAGTTGAACAAGTATCAAGTTTATTTGGATTCTATGAGTACTATTTTTCAAGTTGAGCCTTGCACGTTTGAAGAAGCTGTAAAACACCAGTCTGGAAGGATGCGACAAATGAGGAATATGAATCGATCATGAAGAATTTTGTCTGAGATGTGGTGCCTAGTTCAAAGGACAAGTTTGTGGTCACTTCTAAATGGATTTACAAGATAAAACATGGAGCTGATGGGAGTGTTGAAAAATATAAGACCAGGTTCATTGCTTGTGGATTCTCTCAAAAGGAAGGAGTGCACTATGATGAAATATTTGCACTGGTTTCTCAATATACCACTATCTGGTCTATTATTTCTCTTGCTTCCAATCAAGGATGGAGCCTAGTTCAAATGGATGAAAAAATTTCTTTCTTGCATGGCTCGCTTAAGGAGGAAGTCTACTTGAAACAACCTTAGGGGTTTGAGGTTCAAGATCAAAGGACATATGCATGCCGGTTGAAGAAAGCTCTCTATGGGTTGAAGCAAGCCCCTAGGGATTGGTTTGACAGGATTGATAATCATTTAATGAAGTTGGGATTTATGATGATCTTAACCTATAATTCAATGTTGAGAAGGACATGCCTCTTATTTTGGTCGTTTATGTTGATGATATCTTTTTTATTAGAGTATACCCTCTCATTTATCAATGCAAGAGGGAGTTGACTTATGAGTTTGAGATGAAGTACCTAGGACTGATACACTAGTTGCTAGGTTGGGAGGTCTAGAAAAATCCAGGTGAAGTTGTGAGAGATATGTGGGATGGTGAATTTCAAGCATGTGTCTACTCCAATGGAACTCAACTTCAAGAAGCTATGTGGAAGTGCTGTTGGGACTGAATTGGAAAACCATTCTGAGTATCGACAACTTGTGGGGGCCCTAATGTTCTTGATAAACTCTTGTCCAAACATATGCTTCATTGTGAATACTTTGAGTCAATTTATGGTTGAGCCTCATCACATACATTGGATTGCTGCTAAGAATCTCTTGAGATATCTCCGTGGCAGAATCAAATATGGGTTGATATACACTGTTGGGAATTTGAGGCTTCATGGATATTCTAATGATAACTAGGATGGAAACGTGGTAGATAGAAATAACACATCAGGATGTTGCTTCTAATTAGGATTTTCTTCAATTTCATGGATTAGCAAGAAGAAAAAATCAGTTGCTCTAAACATCGTCGAGGTAAAATATATTGCTGCTAGTATGGCCTGTTGTGAAGGTGTCTAGTTGAAGAAGCTCTTCAGTGAGCTATTTGAGCATGTACTGGATACCACTGTGATCTATTGTGACAACCAAAGTGGGATTATCCTTTTAGAGAATCCCATGTTCCAAGAACACTCCAAGCATATTGACATTAGGTACCAGTTTATTTGGGATATGGTACAATGGGGAGTGATAAGGCTCCAACACATCAGGAGTGATGATCTAGTTGTAGACATCCTCATGAAGCCCTTAGGAAAGGTGAAATTGTTAGCCTTCCGAGAGATACTTGGAGTCATGGAAGGATCCTCCCATGAGGGTCCTGCTTGAGTTGGACAATGAGCTCTGGGAGCTCTTGGGGGCTTGGGGTACTTCTTGGAGCTATTAGCGACCATAGGGTGAGTGGTTCACCTTCCCCTATAGGTGCACTATGTACAGGGTGAGTGGTTCACCTTCCCCTGTGATACCCCATGATGGTTAACATGTGTGTAGGGTGAGTGGTTCAACCTCCCTTATAATTGATGACACATGCGTGTATGGTGAGTTGTTCACCTTCCCCTATGCTTGATAATATATACACGGGATGAGTGTTTCACCTTCTCCTATGGCATATGAGCAGGATGAGTGGTTCACGTTCTCCTGGGGATGCGCCAACATACATCCTACCCATGTAGTCTAGGACTCATGGGAAGTACCTCTCATCTGGGCAATGAGTTGGGAAAAGTGGATAGGGACCATAGCAATATAGATGGATGGATCATGCATTGCCATACGCCCTATGTATATGATGAATGGTGTTCAACAACTTGATCATTTAGGATCAAATATGATTGGGGTTCTATCCCTAGACTGGCTTTTGTCAGTGGAGAGCGTAAAGGTCTTGTGACTCACTCCCAATCAATTCTTCTTCATTATTACATCATTTTTTAGCAAAATTGAGATGAGCTGCAGAGATGGTACATGATGATAGGATGGTATAATGGATTGGCAAGTGGAATTCTCCCTAGTTGAGAGGGAGTGTTAAAATTGGAAACTAGTGAAAAATTCACATTTTCACAAATCATTTGATGGATATGATTATTTCATTGAATTCCTCTTTTCGAGAGGACCAAAATCGACCTATATATCATCAAATTTAGACAAGCAGAAATGCATTTTTGAATTTATGCCCACACATATGCAACTTGTCAAGGTCAGCCACATCATCATGTAGGCTCATGAAGCCCAAGAGATGTGTCACTTCACCCTGAACGATTTGTATAAATAAGAGAGACCTCCAACCTTATTTGGCACCTCATCAACTCATACATTCTTCTCTCTCCTCATCTGATTGGTTTATACAATTTATTGGGCATCTATTTTCCTCACGTGTGGCAATAGAAGGACAAATTACAAGGTTGAAAGTTCAAAGCTTGTTGCAGGTTTGTCAAGTGTTGATAAGGGGTGTTTTAACGACATTTGACTATGAATTTTGGGTCACAATTTCATTTTTGGCAAGACACATTTATTGGCAAGACACTTTGTCTGTAGACCAATCATAGGGTTAACTGCAGACCTAACCACAGAGTTTGACCAAGTTTGAACATTGTTTTATTAACTATTTTGGGATGAAATTGACTAGAAAAGAAGGCTGAGTTTGACTGGGTTTGATCAAGTTTAATAGAGGATTGTTTGTTGCTGTGTTGACTTGCGTTGAATCTTTTGTTAGGGAACAATTTGACTGTTGTTGACTACAGATTTGACAGGGTTGTTTTGACTGTGATTTGGCAAGTCAATTTTTACTTTTGTACTCTATGTCTCTTCTGAACATTCGATATAATAATAAGAAGAATTGATCAAAGGGTTTTCCCCATCTTGGGGGTTTTTTCCCTGGAATTCACCGATCTGGCGTTTTCTTGTCTTGGCTTATCTTCTGCATTTTATTATTCATGTTCTATTTGCAGTTACTGTCAATGTGATTACTGTTGGAAACTGAATTGAAAATTGTCATTAGGTTGCTAAAAGGACATTGAAGTAATTGTGCTAAGCATAGAACATGCCATTTTTATCTAAATTTAACAACAAGCACTACAATGATACACTATGGTAGGTCCTTGGGGTATACTCAATACCTCTGGAACTACAAATTTAGCAAGGAAAAGGGTTGGTAATGCCCTAGAATAAATGGATCCAAAAGGATTTGTTAGGGAATTATGGTCATTTCTTTCAAAACAATAAAATTTTTCTAGCAATGAAGTTGTTGTTCTCACTTTGTCAATCTCAACTGCTTACTTTAATGCAGAAGAATTTGATGTTTCATGAACCATAGGTTCACCTTGTTGGAAATTAGGAAAAGGATGCAAGCTTATGAAGCCTTAATGGTCCAAGAAGTCGAGGATTTCACACATAGCATCCATGTTTTCTGTTAGTGTATCAAATAATTCTTTCAACTCGATCTATTTACGTGGTTTGTTGTGGTACTATTTCATGATGGAATTCTATATTTCTAAATACATTTATGGGTTCCTAGTCATTGAATTTCCATTAAAGAATGATGGTAAACCTTGTTTCTATAAGGCATGCATATTTCTCTATAAAAACCAACCTATAATAAAATTGTAAGCCAAGCCCCTAAAAGAGATGGAAACCATACTTCATTATACCAGGTACATCTAAATTGCCAATACAAATAATATATTGGGAGAAATGGTGCTTATAAGTCGAAATTTTAATCTACCCTAACATCAATATTCCCATGTCCACACACATCTATTTATGGACCCCCTTTGCAAATGTGGAGGCTCATTGAAGCTAAAATTACCCATCGTTAAGTACATCCACCCTATACTCTAGAGACTAGAAATCAATGTATGCAGTTATGCAGTTTTCAATGCAAGTTCATCATTTCTATGAACAAATAACACTTTGTAGAATTGAGGCTTC